>LOEQ01003866.1:203813-220384 GCA_001685075.1 Bramus lutescens
GTACACGCATGAGAGAGAGAGAGACAGAGAGAGACAGAGAGAGAGAGAGAGAGAAAGAGCAAGAGAGAGAGAGAGCCCATAAGTAGAGAAGAACTTATGAATTAAGGGAGAAGTGGGTGGAGTTGGAGAAGGGAGAGGTAAGGGTAAAAATTATATGCATGCAGTACTTATGCACAAAATTCAAAAACACTAATACTAAGTTTAAAATTGGCATTCTTAATAAAGTCTTCATAAACAAAAATATTAAATTTTCCTCAGAGAAGGAAATTTTCTGATTTGCCTAAGTGTTTCCAGAGCAGAAATAATGTTGATTTATCAGGGTAAAATTCCTCATTAAAGAACTGGGGTTCCTGTTCAGTCCTAATGTTCTCTCTTGAGTCATCAGTAGTAGTTCCTTACACTGAACTGTACCCCCAGGCTTGCTTCTTTTAGAACAAATGTTGGCAATTCAGGAATACCTGAGCCTCCTAGAAATAACTAAGCCTTTCATAATACACAAGTGAGTTGAATGAGTTCAGAATCATACACTCCCCAAATTCTACTGAGAGTCACTTCTATGAAGAGATTCTTGAACTCATGATGGAAGGATGACCTGATAGAAATGATAAAATAAGGAGGTCCCTGCAGCCCTGAGACCTTGGCATGGCTTTTCCGCTAACAAAGAGTGCTGCAGAACCACCTGGTTCTTTATTCATCTTAGGAGTGGATCTAATTTGATAATTTATTTGTGCTAAAACTGCAGCATTCCATTTTATTTTTAGCAGAAGACCAGGACAGGATTGCCCTGTTTCAAAGTAGGAAACCTGACACTCTGAAAGGGAAGGATGGGAAATGTAGTTTCCAGACTTTGCCATATTTTTTTTTCACATTCCCTTGGGCGTTTTACCATTTACATGAAGGGAAGAAACACAAGTTGCATTCTGTTGCAAGGCCAACACTTCTCTTTCCTCCAGTGTTTGGTGTTAGAGTTGGAGATTTCCAACAGCAATGGAAAACACTTTAAACCAACCCCAACATGCACCCCTAATTAAGGTGTCTGTCCCACTCCTTTACTGTGAGAAAAGCAAGTAGCGTGTAATGTGCATGATCATTCTTCTCCCACAGCTACTCATACATGATGGGCTTACAGCATTTGAAAATCAAGAGCTTTAAATATTCTTGAGAGGGGAAGCTGGGTAGGGAGGAAGGGAGAAAGGGAGGGAGACAGAGGGAGACGGAGACAGAGAGCATGTGGAGGCCAGAGCAACACCTCCGGTCTTCTCGGGAATACTTCCATTTCCTTTCATCAAGTTGGCCGGGAGCTCGCCAGTTAGGCAAGATAGGCTGGCCAGAGGGCCTGAGCTGCCATCTCCATCTTCCCAGTGCTGGATTACAAGTGCACACAACCATGCGTTTTCATGAGTTCAAGCACCAGAGTCAGGTTCCGGTCTTGTGAATAAAGTAAAATACACCCACACATTAGTAAAGACTGGGTGTACTGTTAAGATAAAGGGGCCTTAGTATTTTGTGGTATTTATCAAAAATGTTGACATTTGATCCTCTGCAAGGAAGG
Source organism: Bramus lutescens (assembly GCA_001685075.1). NCBI lineage: Eukaryota > Metazoa > Chordata > Mammalia > Rodentia > Cricetidae > Bramus > Bramus lutescens. Next base: position 205,366 of record LOEQ01003866.1, read on the forward strand.
GATGACATGAACAGGACTGGAAGCCAGTAGAGCATAGACCTCTGTTTTCCACTGAGTATCTCTTAGTCTAACTTCTTGGAGCCTACATTTTCTTCGTGCTGTGCTGTTTTTCTCTTATTGTCTGCAAGTTGCTCCATACAGACATGGTGTTCGAGAAACACACCTGAGTGGTCTTCCAGCATTTTCCTAAGGTATCAACTCCTTCTTCTTCTAATGGATAAGCTGTTAGTTAAGTTAGGCTTATATTATCTCATATCGTTTAGTTCCATTTCAGTGTTCTAAATAGACATTTATTGCCCGTATAATGGGTTTTCAATATAAACATACTGTGTTCTGAACCAAAGGAACTAACTTCCCAGTCTTTTTATTTGTTTGTTTGTTTTTTTGTTTGTTTTAAACCAATGTCTTGGTCATTGCAATCAAATCACTAATAACTAATTGCACAGGCTGGTTTTGTATGTCAACTTGACACAAGGTAGAAAGAATCATTAGAGGAAGGAGCCTCCATTGAGAAAATGCCTCTATGAGATCCATCTGTAATGTATTTTCTCATCTTGTTATCAATGGGGGAGGGCCTAGCCCATGGTGGGTGGTACCATCCGTGAGTTGCTTGTCTTGGGTTCTACAAGAAAGTGGGCTAAGCCGTGCTCCTCCATGGCTTCTGCATCAGCTCCTGCCTCCAGGATTCTGCCCTGTTTGAGTTCCTATCCTGACTTCCTTCAGTGATGAACAGCAATGCTGAAGTGTAATCCAAATAAACCCTTTCCTCTCCATCTTGCCTTTTGGTCATGGTATTTTGTTGCAGCAATAGAAACCCTAATTAAGACACGTACAAGTGAAATCATCTAGAGTAGTTCTCCAGTTGCATGCAATAATAGCCTTGTATTTCTCCCTTTTAAAACTCAGTTAAATTAATATAGATTGAGATACATTGAATTAGTACAAAAATGGTAAATTGTAATGAGACATTTCAATACATGTCACAAAGCACAGTACCAATGACTAGGACCTTGCTTTAATGAAATTAAAATTCTCTATTTAGTATCCTAAAATAATTTGATTAGCATCTTTGTGTTTTCTCATTATTTCCTTTGTATGACCTATTTTAAAATAGGATATTGATGAAGAGATTGAGGCCGAGTATAACATCTTAAGAACACTTTCTGACCACCCGAATGTGGTCAGATTCTATGGGATTTACTTTAAGAAGGACAAAATAAATGGAGATAAGCTATGGCTGGTCCTTGAGGTGAGTGCTCAGCTTTATTTGAGTGATGGGAATTTGTGTTGTGGTCTTGATATGGTTTTGTGTTGATGTCACATCTGCAGCATGCAAAACCGGTATGTAGTGTGTTCCTTACCACTGATGTCCTCAGTATAGTGTTGTACCAGTTTGTGAACTTACATATTAGACACACCAGGGAATTAAAAGTCTAGAAAGACCACCAAAGATTAAAAAAAAAAACGAGTCCACAACAAAATACTAAAGAAGACGATTTTGACCTACAGAAAAACATGTTTCAAGGGAATCTCATCATAATATGCATTTAAAAAATATTTGGCTAGGTGATGGTCGTGTATGCCTTTAATCCCAGTATTTTGGAGGCAGAGGCAGGTGGGTCTCTAAATTCAGAGGTCAGCCTCGTCTACAGAGCTAGTTCCAGGAAAGCTAGGGTTGTTACACAAAAAACTAGGGTTGTCTCAAAAAAACAAAAACAAACAAAAAAAGGAAGGAAGGAAGGGAGGGAGGGAGAAAGGGAGGGTGGGGGGACGGAGAGAGAGAGAGAGAGAGAGAGAGATGTGGCTTTCTTTAACCATTATTGAAAGCTAATGACTTAAACTATAGAAATAAATTTCTACATTTATGGAGAGAAAACCTTGCCCCAAATAGTTTTCTGAGTAAACTGCTGTGGGCAGCTGTGAACTCTGCAGTTTTGAATTTCTAGAGTGTGCTTTCTTGAGTGCACAATCTGCCCTAAGACAGGTTGCTGAGAGTCTGCCCCTCCCTAAGGTAATAGTACTAGAATTCAATTTTTCATTATCCAAGTAATCATTAATTCAAACAAAAAATATAAGGAATTTTAAAAGTCCCCCTTTGGGCAGCAGAATGGCTCAGAAAGTGAAGGTGCTTACAACTCTAATGGCCTGAATTTGATAACTGGAACCCACATGATGGATGGAGAGAACCAATTTCTCTGACCACAGCCTTTATCTGACTAAGTAACAGCATGATATTTTCTGTATTAGTTATTGTATTAGCATCTGATTGTTTCTTGTGAATATCTGTTTGTTTTCATGGAGTAGCTGGTCTTTATTTGTGTTGTTATAATAAAAAACAGATTAGTAATTTATAAAGAAAAGAAACAGTGTAACACAGACTGTCTTCAAAACAAAAACTAAAACAAAACACGGACACATGAACAACAATGAAGAAAAACGCTGAAGTGGGCAGCGCACAGAGCTGGTAATATAATGACAAAAGGTAGATCCAGCATACTGGGACCACTCCCAGTTCAGCTCTGTGCTCTTGATACTTTGTGATGCTGCTCCCAGAAAACTAGCTGAGCCTCTCTGGTCTCAATGGTGCCGTTTTAATATTGGCAAGGCTGACCATTTAACCTTGAGACCCTGTGTACTCCTGCCCGAATCTGGAGCTCTACGTGTGTCTGGACTCTGATATTTCTCTGCTCTTTACCTGGCTGGAGCTGATTTCCTGATCCTAGACCTCCTTCCCCACATTGCCTATCCTGGAAGAGTATATGCATCACTTGCATTAGTTCCTCTATTGATGTCTTGATTCCTTCTAGTTGTTTCTAAGGGAACTGGAGACCCAGTCTCTTCCCTGTGAATATGAGGCACACCAGGCAGGCTCCAGGGTGCTGATACTCTGTGTGTTAAATTTGAGGGTGTCCAGTCTTATGATTGGATGCTGCCAGATGATCCCTTGTTTTCTGACTCTTGCTGTCTGCATCTCCACCCTCCTCCCCTGGCAGTCTGTTCTGGGGAGCACTAAGAAACCACAGCAAACCTTTCAGTTTGTAGCTTGCTCTGCTTCGTTCCGTCAGTCCAGATGTGCAGATGTGATTCCATATTATAAGAGTTGGGATCTCTGGCCCATTGCTCTCCCATTTATGCTTTTTTTTTTGCAGCTTAAACTTTGTTTTATTCCTCTATTAGCATTTAAATAGATATTCATGAGTAGGAGGGAATTAATCTGTCTTTCACCTGTAACCTTTAATTATATTATAGAACCTTTAAAATATAAAATAATGTTTTAAAGAAACTGTTCAGATTCTGAAGCTGTGTATTTTGTTATATGACATTTATAAAATTGAAATCATTGCTCATTAATATTAGAAATTTTATTTAAAAACCACTTTACATTTTGCAATTATAAGGTAACTTTATATTCTTACTTTAAATTACATACTAAACAAAGCTAAACTCTTATTCATCTACATTTAATTATCCAAGTAATAGAATGCCAATTATGAGCCTAAATCTTTCTGCCTTACATTAGTGAAGAATTTTGGAGTTTTTACCTCAATTTTGCATTTATATATCTGAGCTGTTATTCTGTGTGAGTCTGTAAGTCTTGAATGCAATTTTGTGTACCCATCAAATACTTTCAGTAGTGTGTGCTGAGCTTTATAAACAAATTAGCAGTGAAATAGAGATCTGGGTTCTCTGGCTGATATGTATCTGCATGGGCAACAAAACCAACAACGACATTTTGCCAAGAGTCAGAAAGTATTAAATAAGATCAATTTTTCCTTTTTCAATCTTATATTCTAATAACAATGACATTTTTTAGTATAAACCCTTGAAATATGGGTTTATTTGAATTGAATTGAAGACTCCTGGTGATAGTTAAGTGTATTTTAGGTTTTTTTGGTGGTGGTGGTTTGTTGTTGTTGTTTGAAAAGAGGCAAATGATTCGCTTAAATGATTTTAATGAAACAAACTGACAAATTGGAGTGCCATTCTGACATAATGGATCAATAAGGACTTCAAGGGTTCTCTGAACTTTGCTTATATGCTTTGCAACAAGTAGAAATATTGAACATTTCCCTAGTGGCCTGAGAGAAAATAATACTGTCATTTGATAAAATAGCATGATGATTATGCTTTATTGTCTTTGACTGAATTTGGGGTCTCCTGGAAAATACTGCTGTAGGTGTCTGTGAGGGTGTTTTCCAGAGACAAGTGATGGAGGAAAGCCCTGTCCCCAGTGTGGCTGGCCCCATCCATGAACCAGGGTCCCAGGATGAATTAAGAAGGAAGTATCAGGGAACACCAGCATCCCTCACTCTCTCTTCCTGCTGAAGAGGCAGTGTGACCAGCTGCCTCAGCTCCTGCGCCAGGATTTCTCCTACAGGATGTGCCCTTAATTTGTGAGCCCAAACAAGTCCCTCCTCCCTGAAGCTGCTTTGTGTTGGGTATTTTATTACAATAACAAGACATTAATACAAATTTCAAGAATCTTATCTAGCTAAACTAACAAAGTTGGGGTGGGCATAAAGAAAGTGAGAAGTTAGTAAGCTGGATATAATTATTATAATTTGAAAATGTAAATTATACTAATTGCATATACACAGAAGTGCCTGGAAGTACAATTGCCTGATTTATAAATGTGAACAGCACAGGTGCTGCTTAAAGGCACTTTATAGAGAATTGGTCAGGGCATCAATCCTCGGTGCTACAAAATGGCTGCTAATTACACCTCTTATCGTAACAAAGCCCAATAAATTATCTTGCATGAATGTATCCAAAGACTGGACAAAGAGGGGCTGATGTTACCCAAACAGCCATGCTGACAGTGCTCGGCTTTAATGTGAGTCCCAGTGCAGAGGTGTGTGTTGGAGAAGCTGGATGTGAGCTGTGAGTGACAGTCTGCAGGATCCATCAGCCTGCCAGGTGGGGAAGGCCATGCCAGCTTACACAGTGCCCATAGTGGCTTCTCACCATGGTGCCTTACGGGGCACTCCAGAATTGAGATGGTTGGTGTGGGAGTTCTCCATGTTTTGCTTCCATCTATATTTTCACTGGTACTTTTTTTGAATTATCATTTTCAACTGTGTCGCTCTTTCCTGCATTTTCCTCCATTTTGTTACTCCGCAAATGTCTGCGCATGGACGATGCTTGAGACTCCTTTTAGGCATTGTTTCCATTTGACTGCTCCGTACGTTTATTTTGAGTCAAAAGGTTTCCCAGCTAGTGAAAGCCTTTGTTGCTTCCTGATTTTGCTTAGACAAAACTACCTCACACAAAGAGAGGCCCATCAGGGTAGGCTGTGGCTCCCGTTTTGTCTTGTTTATGGGACACCTGTGGAGGTTTTTATTGCCACACTATATTTGATTGCTTGTGATGATACACATATAAAGGGACGACAGATGGTTGTTTGTTCCATCATGCCTCGTTATATGGTATCTTACTTTTGTCTGGCCTGTTTAGTAAGATATGGGCACTATTTTTGATTTGGAACTTCCTTAACCCCTCGTGTCTCCTGTTGAGGTCTGTATAAAGGGCAGGGTGGTGGGGGACTGAGGAGGTGAAAGTCAGGTGAGGTTCCTGAATATGCTCATCATCCAAACCAGAACAGCAAACAGCAGCGTTGTAGCGACTTAAATCCATCCCGTTAATCCTCTGCTGCTGCTGAGCACAAAGGAAGACTTGAGATGTTACTGTAATTTCCTCCTCCTTGGCTGAATGAACAGTCACATCTTAACTACAGAAGGAAACACAGACTCAGGAGCCAATTGTTTAGTGTGCTCCAGCCATAATAGAGCCAAAATTCCAAGTGGGACATCCTTCTGTTAAAAGAGCCTTTCTCTCCTCATGCTCCTCTGTGCTAATTGCTCCCTCGATGGTGCTGCTGCAGAAGGTGTTCTGTTCTTCATCTCCGTCCATTCTGGCTTGTTCATTTGTAATCGTGACACTGATTTCTCTCATGGCCTTCCAATTATAGCCATTTTTCTCTTTGAAATTATATCCCTTTCAGGAGATCAAAGGCTGGCAATTACAGGTGGTGTTTGAAAGCACAAAAGAATTTTTCAGTAAATAGTTAACAAAGCCTCTCAAATGTTCACTGTGGACCATTGAAATGGTCTTCGTAAGCCATGTGTTAGGCATTATTGGTTATTCTGTTTTTTCTTATACTTACATCTAGAGAGTAATGCAAGGTCTGTCTTGAGGGGTAACCTACAGGATGATGAAGAGACCACAGAGAGAACGAGGATTTTCAGTTTGTTCCGTATTAACAGATTAATGTTATGTGGCTAGGGGGAGTGACAAGCCAGGGCTGTCTTTCCTCTGGATCAGAGGAAGCCGGGCAGGCGTGGAAACTGGCTCTGCCCTCCTCTGATAGCCCAGCTTTGTTCCCTCTTCCCATTGGCAGCTCAAAATTGCAGTGGAGCAGCAGACTGACAGCATAATTCCTTTCATGCTCCGGGGGCTGAAAACCGTTCCCAGCTCGCCTCTAAAAGGCTGCTATTCTGCTGCCTGAAGGAGAATAGACAGCAATTACCTGAAGTCATTTCATTTAAGGTTTTGTTTAAAGAGCAAGATGGGAAAACAGCCTAAGTGTACTCCTTTTATGCTGCTTGTCCTAGAAATGCATAAATAATATATGTAAGTCTCACTTGTTCTTCTTGCCTAGTGCATAAGTCAGTGTTTGCCAGAATCACTGTTGCTTGCACAGGAGTGCCGGCTCATAGATTAATAGACTTTATGTGCACCAAAGCATTTCAACTGATACATTGTTTTCCTTTGTCATAGGTTTTAGTTATGAAGTCCCAATGTGTGATGGTGTTCCCCCAAGAACTGTAAACATCTTAGATGAAAGAACTGTTCTGCACCAGGATTTAGTGGTTGGAGTTTCCAAAGTACATTTCAAAGAGATCAGTTGTCAATAGTACACTTACAGCACTGGTTCCATGATGCGCATTAGTACATGTGGTGCATGAGTGCATATTAGGAAATGTCTTGATGCAGGGGGAGGAGCTTGGTCCTGCCTCAACTTCATGTGCCATGCCCATGGGAGGCCTGCCTCCTTTTGATTGGAGACAGAGGAGGAGTGGATGAGGGAGGGTAAAGGGGAGGGAGTCTGGGAGAGAGGGAGGAGGAGGAAAGGAGGGAGGGGAAACTGCAATAGGGATATAAAATAAATGAAAAAATTAATTAATGATAAAATAGGAAATGCCTCTTAAATGGTGTCTCTTTTCATAATTGTTTTATCACCTTTTTGACATCTAGAATTCAATATATTAATACATTATCAAAACATGTGACACTTTGAGCAGACCCCTTTTATACCACAGGAAAGGCTGACCTGCCACGGCACACGTGTGCATATGCATGGTTGCCCTTGCAGAACTTAAATCTAGTTATTCGTCTGTTTCCTGAACTGGTCATGATGGCAGCTACTCAGTGTTCAGTAGGGAACAGGATGAACTTACATTAGAGATCATCAGTGTAGTGGTGGGGAAGGGATTTTAAGCAAAAATTAATTTTTATTGCTGGTGATATGGACAGTATAAGTGGACATATTAATAGAGAATAAAAGAAAAGACCTTTGACAAGGAGGGACAAAGGAGGCCTGTCAGTTTAACCTGCTGAATACAGAAAAATGGCTGCAGAGCTCTGTCCTTTGTAAGTATCCTCCGAGTCACTGAATTATAGCAGTGTGGGCTGCTTGTACCGATGGAGCAGAAGATCCATGAGTGGAGTTTGGAAGCTATTTTATTATTTATTTATTCTGAGACAGGGTGGTCTCTCTATTATGTAGCCCTGGCTGACCTAGAATAGACCAGGTGGACCTTTCAAATGCTGAGATTAAAGCTATGTGCCACCATGGCCATGTGTTTCTTACCCAAGGAAAGTGTAAAAAATACTCTTCCGTGTTCTCCAGTCTGCAGAGAAAGAAGCAGAGATTTCTGCTTCTGGCCATGACTGTGCTTGTGTCCGGGCACAGTCTTTCATATACAAACAGAATAATGCACAAAACTGGACAAAACAAAACATTTCTCAAACAGTGGGAAATGCCGAACATTATAATCACTTCTCTTCTTTCCCCAAGGCAAGTCCTACACCACAGGCCCCCATCAACTCACCTTTGTGGACCAGGCAGAACTGCACAAGGAAGCTGTGGAACTGTTAATAAGTAGGGCTTAGCTGCAGATACAAGTCACTGCTGGTCAGAGAACCAGGGCCCTTTGAGATCACAGCTCAGCACACATCTCCTCCAGATCCCTAGCTTCTTGTGGTGCTGTGTGAGAAGCCATGCCACACTCCACGCCTTCCTTTCCGAATGAATACGCCCTCTCAGCCCTGAGCCAACTTGAATCTCTCCTCCCTGAAGTTGTTGCTGTCATGCATCTGAGCAGAGTGCTGAGAAAAGCTGCAAATGTGGAGATCAGAGAAGTTCTGCCTAACTGCAAAGCTTGGTTAGAGAGCAAAGAGAAGAGCAAACTGTGCAGAAACTGCCTCCAGAAAGGTCATCTGTGCAATTAAACCCATGTAAGAAGGTGTTTGGAAGCCATGCTAAATGTGTATAGAATACAGTGTGTAGATGTGCACAGAGAACAGACCAGAGGAGGAAGTGCTGTAAGGTCGCAGTCTGCACAGGGCGGGTTTGCTGCAAGGGGAGGTGCCCAAGTTCTGACCGGCTGTACCTGAAGCACTTGCTAGGGACCCCAGAAAAGTTGTCCATTAGAGGGAAGGTTAAGCTAGTCTTAAAATCTTAAAATAAGAGCTTCCTGGAAGGCTTTAATTAATCTATAAGTTAATTAGCTGCTTTCCATAATAAAATTTAGTGTTCATTCATGTAAGACAACAAAACCCAGAAATTCAGTAATATAACATTGGCAATGTCCAGTTCCAGTTTTAAGTTATATGTGTGTATATATGAAAACACAGGAAACATGTGAAGCAGTCAGAAGGAAATGTGATCAGTAGAAAGAGGCACTGGGATTAGCAAGTTAGAACTGCAATGCTGTTATAAACATAAAAAATTAAAGAAAATTAACAATATTAAAATAAATAGAAGCTATAAAGAACTAAGGAGAACCTCTAGAATTGAAACAACAATCTATATTAAAAATTAAGCACAACAATTGAGGTTAACTTTGGACTAGATATGTGAGAGAAAAGATGAGTGGACCCGAATACAGGAGCATTACAGTTGTCCGTACTGAGATCGAGGAAACTAAGAAAATTATACTAAGAGTCATCAAAGCCAAAATGCCAAAATATGGTATGAGGAGAATCATGAGCAGAGCAGAAAAGGATGCACTTCACAGAGTCATCGCAGATTAAGATGGCCCCCGACATTTCCTAAGATGTCACGGAATGACATGTGTGAAACACTTGAAGTAAAATGATGTCATCTTAGAAGAGTGAAAATATTCATAAATTAAGGTAAAACAGAAATAGGCATTGTGATGGTTTGAATAAAAGTGGCCCCCACAAGCCCATAAGGAGTAGCATTATTAGGAAGGGTGGCCCTGTTGGAGTACGTGTCGCCATGTTGGAGAAAGTATGTCAATGAAGGTAGGCTTTGAGGTTTAGATGCTCAAGCCTTGCCCAGTGTCACTCTCTTCCTGCTGCCTACTAGTCCAAATGTATAGCTACTTCTCCAGCACCATGTCTGCCTCATGTCATCATGTTTCCAACCATGCTGATAATGGACTAAACCTCTGAACTATATGCCAGCCCCAGTTAAATGTCTTCATCTATAAGAGTTGCTATGGTCATGATGTCTCTTCATAGCAATAAAACATTAAGTCAAGCATTTTTTAAGACTGGTAATAAAATAAATTTAAAGAAACATCAAAACAGGCTGGTGAGATGGCTTTGTGGATGAAAGTGCCTGATGCCAAGCTTTATGGCCTGAGTTCAAATTACAGACCCACCACTTGGTAAAAGGAGAGAACTCACCCCCTTAAACTGTTCTGTGACCTCCAAACAAACCACGGTGCACACACACGTGCACACATTTTCACATTACACACATACACACACAGTGGATGATAGATAATGATAGATAGGTAGGTAGAATATAGATCAATAGATAGAGAGATAGATCGATAGACAGACAGATAGACAGACAGACAGACAGACAGACAGACAGACAGACAGATAGATCATTTTATGCTGCAAGAATATGGTTCCAGACCTAGATAAATATGAGGGTGAATATAACATTGACTTTTATTTTATAGCCTGTTTCAGGAAAATTATTTCTTAGAAGCATGGTAATAAATGTATATTGCTAGGTTACACACATAAGGGAGAATTAAAATGCATGATAGTAGCAGCAGAGGGAGAGGGAAAAGGGTTTGAAGTATGTATTTTGTGTGTAACAACATACCCCTTTAAAGCAGACTGTGAGAAGCTGAACATGCTGTGAGTCCTGCAGCATACTAAAACTGTAAAAAAGGACGTACAGTTGGTAGGCTAGCACAGGACAAAGTGGGCTAGTAAAAATGTTCAATCAGCTTTACATAGCAGCTGGGGAAAGGCGCAAAACAAGAAAAGCCAGCTAGGAAGGGACAGACGGTGGACTTAATTCCAGCCAGAGCCTGCTCTTCATCATTCCTCACCTCCACTAATCTCTCTTCAGATCTCGTGTTGTTTCCTCTGTGTGTGTGGTGTGTGTGTGTGTTTCTACTCTACTTTTCAACTATGACATTTGCATGTGGTCATTTTTTAAATTCTCTTTATTGACTGACCGTTTGGTTCTAGATAACCAACTACCCTCAGCGCTCTACCTGAGGAAGACGTTTCTCTTGCTCTCAGTGTTTCCCAGCTGCCTGTAGTTCTTCATCTAGGGATGAAGCTTCATGAGTGTTTCCTCTTCCACATAAGCATGTTGTTGGTAACATGTTGGAGAGACTCATGGCGTGCGGTTTCTGACATTTGCAGGAGACACAATCTCACAGCGAACTCCAGGTTCCTCTGTTTCTTAGTCTTCCTGATCTCACTTCTGCAATGATTACTGAGTGTTATGTGCAGGAATTGCACTGTAGATATGCCAGCTGGGACTGGGCTCGACAAGTCTGTGCTACATGGTTGGGGTTTTCTTTGATGGTCTCTATCTGCTGCAAAAGAAATTTCCTTGATGAGAGTGAGGACTCCACTCACCTGTGGGTCTAGGAACAAATATTTAGAGCGTAGCCGGGGATTGCGCTGCTCTAGTAAAGGGGTGGCTGAGGAGACTCTGTAATATTTATTGAGCAGGTGTACGTGTGCGTGTGCGTGTGCGTAGGAATTCACATACACACTCATGGAACAATGATTACAGAAAAGAGGTCATGAATTTGAAAGAAAGGAAACATGCAAGGGAACATTGGATGAAAGAGGGGAGGAAAGGGAAGGAGAAAATGATGTGATTATAATACAAAAAAATTTTTAATTAATTCTGTATCCTCTATTCCCATATTCTCTATTTGGCAATAGCATCAAACCTTTCTTACTTTAAGGATGGTTTCCTTAGAATCTGAACACCTTTTTCATTCTGACTTCCAAGCCTCTCTCTGCTAGGCACATGGCCTTTCACATGCAGTTCCTGCTGCCTCTTTTTTCCATGTCTAGAAAATAGCATTTTCTTATTTCTTCCTTTGTCTCATACTTTTTTATTGGAAACTAGACATTTTGGGCAATCCTGTTGTAGGAATTCTAAATGCTAATTCCCTTGGAGGACTTACTATTTGGACTTGTTTATTTAGTAAATGCAACTACACTATTTTAATAAAATGAATTTCCCCTATACCATGAAGCCTTTCATGCTACTCCTTAGAGGAGATGGACTTGGTATAGCCACAGTGGTACACAGTGATAGTGCTTTTCACCAGGAACTTGTTTCTACCTCGTAGGGTTGGGGAGTGCTCACGTATGTATGTGGGTGCATGCATGTCACTGTGTGGATTTGTGGAGGCCAGAGATATCAGGTGGTATCTCTTAGGCTCTGTCTACCTTTTGTGTTGAGACATGGTCTCTCATGAGTCAGGGAGGCACCAGGTAGGCTAAGGTCAGCAAGTCCTGGGGATCTTGCTGGCTCTCCCTCCCCAGTGCTGGATTGCACACGTGTGCTACCTTGGCTACTTGTACGCAGGTTCTGGAAACCAGACTCAGGTCATTTGCTTGTAAGGCAAGCACTTTACCAACCGAGCTTCTCTCCAGCCCTAACTTTATCTTTGATTTTTTTGCTAAGCCAATCTGCTTCAGCATTACACTAAGCAGTCTTTGAGAACCCCAGTAGAGTTGATCCTGTCTCCTTACAAACAGCAAACCTGCTCTTAGCCGATCAAACTGTGAAGTAATTGTTGCTCCAGGGCATTGCTGAAATCTTCAGAGGAATCAGTTGCCCGCTGTTCTCATAGAGCATCATAGAGCCTTGTAACTACCAGAATTTCCACTGTTTTCAGAAGCTTTCTTAAATTTGAACTCCTCACTCTCTTCCAAATAACGTAACGAACATTGGGGAAGACTGTTCAGCCATGTGTTCTCATGGAGACCTGTGGGCAAAATCTCTGATCCTCTCTAGACCAAGGAACTAGCTTCTATACTCAGCTTGTCTCTCCTGACATTGTACTCCGTACCTAACAATCCTGGGTGAGAGTGTTATCAGCCTGCTCAATAGTATTAGGGCCTCTGTCCTGTGTTGGGGGACACAGCAGAGGAAGTAAACCCCCTGTCCTTACATGGAATGCAGCTTCCACAGCACTGGCTTAGAGTATTTGAAAAAATCACGTGGTCTGCTTACAGTTTTGTCCTCTGTTACTTTAAAAAATTCTTCACCTCTTTGTTTTTTGTTGGTATTTAGCTTACTAGATACTGCATCCATGAATTCTTATGCTATCATTTTATTAAGGCAAGAATCTTGTGTAATATTTTAAAGGGACTTGATTTCAGTGACTTCTTTTTGGAGTCCAGCCTTACACTGACAAAAGAAGACAAAGACATTAGAAGGAAAGAGTATGACATTCTATGTGAGCACGAATCTGACGTTCTGTGTGAGCACGTATCTGACGTTCTGTGTGAGCAGTATCTGATGTTCTGTGTTAGTACGTATCTGACATGCTGTGTGAGCATACATTTGTTTGGCTGGGGTTTGTTCCAAAATACTAGTTTGTTGAAATGTTAAAATAAGTTTGCTGAAACAAAACATTCTCATACTATAGTTGCATTGACTAGAATGAGAGTGTGCATTGGGAAGGGGGAACCATGAAAATATGTGCTAAAATTCAATTTCCATGCTTTAAATATTTTCAACTAGTAGGTATAATAAAATTCTCACCTAATAAAACACACCCATCCAACTTAAATATAAATGATCATTTTACAAAAGCATTTATAAAAAAATATATTTAATGCTTTTAGGCTTTGGGAAAGTTAAGCTAAACGCAAAAAGAAATACTGTTTGATCTCAACTGAAATGGCTGTCTTACAAAGGCTGATGATGCCAGGAATGGACGAGGCTGTGAGCAAACTGCACTCTTGCTCATGGCGCCGTGAAATGACACAGTCATCGCGGAAGTGTGTGGCGCGTTCTTACCTCATCCTCTGCATGCCCTGATGTTGGTGCGCGTCCCCTGAGACTCAGGCTTGAGGCTTGACAGTGCCTTTATAAAATAAACCGCACAAACTGGAGGAAGCCCTGGAAAATGAGGCTGTGCTTCCATGGATCAGGGTAGAACATGGTCTGTCTCAGCAGATGACCTCAGAGCACACGAGAACAAAACAACACAGACAAAGGCAGGAAAGCAAGAATTTCTAACTGCAGATTTTAACATCCTTTTTCATAAATTTCAGTTAAAAATAAAAATCCTTCTGTCTTAATAAGGACATATAAAAGTTGTCTCTTAGAATCTTAGAAGCACTGCAATGTTGCTTATGGAATGACCTCCCTTTGATCCTGGCTGTTTTAGTCCATATCTGTGTGCTAAAGGGTTGAGAATGCTCTCAGTTAGTATAGCTCAGATATAGGAAAATTATGCTCCAATTTTGTGTGATTAGCGAGAAACCAGGCTCTGCTTTCACATTATGTTGCAAAGCTACACTTTGCAGGGGGAGGTGTCTCCTGTCATGAATTCCCTTTCAGTCTATCCTGGTGATGTAAAATTGCTTAGGTTAAAATAGCACCATCCATTCTACTGATGCTATTCATTTTAAAGCCACACACAAGGCCATTTTATTTTGGTGATCTATCATTTGACAACTGAATATCTGCAATTCATTTTATCTATTTTCATCCTTTTGTTCATTAAGAATTGTCATGTTTCATTTTTAAGTTTACCCTGTATCCTTTACAATGCTGGCATTTAGACCACTGGGGACAGTTCATTTCATCAGGACAGTATTTGAAACTTTACTGTCAGTGAGGAATCAGAATTTGTGCCAGAATTTCCTTTTGGTGGTTGTTTAAGGGAGTGAGCCACAAAGCCATCAGTACGACGCTGATTTTTATTTGCATGGTAATTTCCGTGTTTCTATAGATCTTTCCTTTTGTTTTCTGTTTTACATTTCATTCCGAAATAAAGGTTTGTGTTCTTCACATTAAACCCTGTTGCCTAAAGCTGCTTGAGAAATGGATTTCTTGGATGGAAAATGTACCATCAAGGTTAGACACATCTGGAAGGAAGGATTTATGGAGAACTTGTATTCCTCCTAATCGAGCTCCTCAGTGAATCCCAAATGGTGGACATGACCACAGTTACCAGTGATCCGGTGGGAGGAAGTGTGCTGGAGATGTCCTGCTAAGGCTGAGCACTCCACGGTTTTGTTCTCTGCGTGTTGACCTGTTTTGGGGCCTCTAGTGATCAGCATCTAACTACAGAAAGAAGCTTCTCCAATGAGGGCCAAAATAAATGAGTAGCATCAAATCATTTGTTGTCAGTTTACTTTTGTCTGTTTAGCAGAGTAATAGTCCAGAGGTTCTCCCTTAGGCCCAGGACCTGTCTGCCCGTAGGCTCTGAGGTTCTCCCCTAGGCCTAGGACCTGTCTGGCCATAGGCTCTGAG
>LOEQ01003867.1:7535-32608 GCA_001685075.1 Bramus lutescens
TGCCCTCTTCTGGCCTGCAGGCATACACACAGAAAGAATATTGTACACATAATAAAAATTGAAAAAAAAAGAGTTGCCATAGCATTGGTGTTTCTTTACAGCAACAGAAATCCTAACTAACACCAATACATAAAGGAAATGTGTTGCATATAAGCAAAAGAACTTTGTTTAACTGTAATCAAGAAAATGGGTGAAACTGGATGTCATCATGTTAAGTGAAATAAGCCAGATTCAGAAAAACAAATGTCATGTGTTTTCTCCATATGTAAAACCAATGTGTGTGTGTGTGTATATATATATATACACATAGATGTGTGTATGTATGTGTATATATACACATAGATGTGTGAATGGGGCTAGAATGGTGACTATGTGGATCTAAACGGACTGTGGAACAAAGGGGGCAATGGGGAGTGAGAGAAAATGTCACTGTTTCTCCCATGCAAGGAATCTAACATTATATATTTCCATATAAATGTCAAGCATAGATGATTTTGTGTGATCTTTCTCACCACACCTTTAGGTTACGTGAACTTTTGCTCCCATGAAACCATTCAATCCTGGTCTGGCAATCTATCCCATGCAAAAGTCATAGTCACCACAACAACAGTTAGCTATTTCTAATATGTATTATGTCTGGAATGATATTCTAACTAAGGACTTTTTTTTCACAGTTCACCAAATTAGGGAACTGAGACAGGAAAAGGGAAGTGATATATTCAGCCAAAAGGGTGGGCAGGATTTGAACTTGAACAACGAACCTCTCATCATTCTGCCATTTACATGCAAACTCTCAACAGTTTACAGTTCAGAACAGTATGTATTTTGGAATACTAATATCTTTCACTGGAGTGAGCTTTACTGGAGAATTTTGTATAGAAGATTTTCAAGAAACATCAACAGAATAAATGAGAACATGAGCATGGTACAAAATCCAAATCCTCGGGCACTAATGAACTAGCAAATATAAATTTTCTAATAATGGATGAAAGATGTAATTTGAGCACAACAAAGAAAGAAGCAAAGAAAAATACTGGTGAGAGATAATTATGTCAGGGGTCTCATCATTTGGGTTGGAATTAGAATATTAGTTAAATCATTCTCCAGGAACCCTCTACTTTCAGAAAGACCTCCATTATCCCATTAGAAAATCAAACAAAGTATATTCCAAGAATTACTTTTGGAACAGAATGAAACAGACAAAGAGACAGAAATCTATGTCTAGTGAAAAAGTAAGACTTCCAGTATAACTTCCCACCTACCAATCCCTAGAGGTTCATATCAATCAGTAGTACAGTTTTTCTAAACATGGTACTCATGATTTTCAGAGATAAATAATTTAAAAAGATGTAGCTCCATGTGTGCATATACATAGTAGAGTGTGTGTGTGTGTGTGTGTGTGTGTGTGTGTGTGCATGTGATATACTTCATAGGACAAACACTAGAAAATTACACAAAAGATAGGTATCAAAACATAATTGGGTCAAAAAATATCTCAGTGGCTAAGAACACCCACCTCTCTTCCAGAGGACCCAAGTTACTTCCCTGGCTCTCTAATGAGGCAGTTTACAATTGCCTGGAACTCCAGCTTCAGGGGATCAGATGCAGTCTCCTGAGATTTGCAGGTACCCACATACACATGGCAAATATCACTAAGTCACAGACATTCGCATTAAACCAACAAATATTTTTTAACTGTAGCCAAGAATCTGAGACAAGACAAGTCCCGGGTCTGGGCAAATATCAAATACTTGTTCTGCTAAAGGAATGTAGCCATAAAATGACCTATAATGACACTCTGCTACACCTGTCAGTACCTTGCTCAGTCATCATCAGAGAAGCTTCGTCTGGCAGTAGATAAGACCTAACACAGAGACCCATAACTGGACAATGTACAGAGAATGAAAACAGTCAATCCCAAATGGGATGTCTTCACCAAATGCCTGACCACAAGGGTCATGGAACTATGCAGAAGAGGAGAAAAAAAATCCTAAGAGCCAGAGGGGATGAATGACACCAAGTAAAACTGCCTGCCAGACACAACAGGACTGATAAACATATGAACTCACAGATACTGTGGCAACATGTACAAGGCCTGCACAGGTTCAAACCAGATAAGGTCCCAACACTAAAGAAGGAAGTGCACACAAATTCCCATCCCTAACCAAGAAGTTATCTCTAGTTGCTTTTTTACCACAAGTAAAAATTAGTTTTCTCCAATGGGATCTCAGTGGGTATACATGTAACAGCAGGCCCCATGTCCAGCTGTAGAAGGCCAACCCAAAATGAACTTAATAAACTTAATGGTATTTTTTGTCTCATGTTGTTTTTTGGGGGGCTTTTGTTTGAATATTATGGTTTCCAGATATATGTTATTATGGTATATGTGTATGTGTTTCTTGTGCTTTTTCTTTTTCATTCCTTTTTTATTTAATTATTGTTTGTTTATTTGTTTGTTTCCTAGAGAAAGACAGAAAGAAGGAAAGGATTTGGATAGGAGGTGAGGTGTGGTGAATCTGGGAGGAACTGGAAAAACTTATATTAAAATATATTATTTAAAAAAATTTTTTAATAAAAAAAAAGTATGATCCCAGTCTTTAGGAAGGGCAAACTATCAGATCATAATTTCCATGCTAGTCTGGATTACCTAGTAAGAATTTGTCCCAATGAAAAAGAAACTACAGATAAAAAAAGCACATTTTTAGCTTTCAAGTAACAGAAAACAGGATAAAAAGAAAAGAAGATACCTCAACCTTCAAGCCTAAAGTCAATAATTACACTAAATGTAAATGATCTAAACATGCAAATTAAGATAAAGAATTTGGCAAAATTTACTTCAAAACATGATCCCACTATATGCAACAGATAAGAAACATACTTAAAGACAAACCGTGTTGGCACACACTTTAATCCCAGCATGCAGGAAGCAGAGCCAGGTGGATCTCTGAGTCTGAGGCCAGCATGGTTCCAGGATAGCTAGAGCTACACAGAGAAACATTGTCTGGAAAAGCCAAAGAAAGAGAGAGAGGAGAGCAATAAAGAAAATACAATATAAGTGAAAAGCAAGAAAACAATTGAAAACTCAGCCAGCATGCAAGCATTATTTTAAAAAAATATTGGGAATGCTTACATTAATATCAGCAAAAGTAAACTTTAGGATGAAGAAAATTGCCAGATACTTACACTATATAATGACAAAAGTCAATTTGAGAGACTATAACAGTCCTAAATATGTCTGCCCCAGACAACAGAACTAGAAAACATGTGAAGCATAAACTGCCAACTAAGATAGAAACATGCACCACACCAGCTGGAGCTTTCTATGTCCTTCTCGTTGACTAACAGACAGACAGACAGCAGGACATGAGAGAACTCAACAGTCCCATTAACTGGCAGGACCCTGTCAACAATCACAGAACATTCCACTCAACAACAGCAGAATCAATATTCATGTCAAGTGCCAATATAGACCAAGTAACAAATTGTAGACCAAGATAGACCACAGCTTGGGGCTCAAAGCAAAGTTCAAACAATTTAAAAAACGGAAAGGCTAGAACACTATTTCTCTGTCCACAGTAGAAATATTCAAAGGGAAAATAAAAGTAAAATTTCCAAACATTTGAATATTAGGTAATATACCTTAAAATAACTCATGGATCACACAGAAAGTCTCAGAATAAGTTTTTTAGAGTACAGAACTGAATTAAAGAATATTAAATTTCAAAAATCTGTGGGATACACAAACACAGTTGATAGGAAGTTTTGAGGAATTAAACACATACACTGAAATAGAAAATTCTCAAATCGAAGATGTTAATCCTCTAACTTAAAAACTTATGAAAAGACCAAAAATAACCTTAAGGCAAGAAAAAATATATATAAAGACAGGAGTGAAAATCACTGAAACCCAAAACAGAAGAACAAGGGAGCAGATAGATCAATGAACTAAAAAAACAAATGTTATTTTGAAAGATGAAGAAAATTAACAAATCTCCAGGTATGCTAAAACTAAAAGAGCAAAGAAGACCCAAATTACTAAGTCATGGATAGAATGGGAATAGCAGTCTGAATAAAATTTAACAAATAAAAAAGGATGCAGTTTATATAAATAGTAATCAGGTGTAAAAAGCAAGTCCAACGAGATGGCTTGGTGAGTAAGGGAACTTTCTGGAAAGCCTCCCAGCCTGAGCCAAATCCCTGAAACCCATATTGTGACAGAACTGATTCCCAAAGTTTGTTCTCCTACTTCTCCATGTGCACAACCATATATGTGTACATTAAATAAATATAAAACAACATAATAATCAACTGCAATCAGAAAACTAGACACGGCAATCAGATTCAAGTAAGAGTGAGTATAAGGCCTGACACTAATTGGAACATGAAATTATTTTAATTAGTAAAGTTACAGTCTTTGAAGAGGATCAAACAGTGTTTATATGCCAAATATAAAAATTCACATATATAGTTATGCAATAAATGCAAAGCATCTACAATCAGATCAGTGCCATGCGGAGAGATGCTGTCAGTGAACATATGGATACTGATTCCTGAAATCACAGGATCCATATGATAGCATGGAAGATGACAGCCATTAAAAAGGAAATAGAGCTGGCCAGTGGTGGTGCACATCTTTAACCCCAGCACTTGGGAGGCAGGCAGGAGGATCTCTGTGAGTTCAAAGCCAGTCTGGTCTACATAGTGAGTTCCAGGAAAGCCAGGGTTACACAGAGAAACCCTGCTGCTGAAAACAAACAAACAAACAAACAAATAAATAAATAAATAAATAAATAAATAAATAATTTAAGGAAATATATAATAGAATGATGTGGGATGTTTGGGATATGCTTCTCTCAGAAAGGATGTGATTGGAGCACCGCTCTAAGTGGTACTAGAAACCAAGCTGGAGGTGGAAGATGCACACTTCAAATAAAAAGAGTGACATCGCAAGGAACCTAGGGTAGGACTAAGCATGGAACATGCGAAGACTCTGAGGGTATTGGCATGACTTGCGTGGGATCAAGACAAGGAAGAAACGAAGTTGAAGGTAGTCAGGATCTTATGAGCACTTGTAGGTAAGCTTACGTTATTAAGAAAATTGTGTTCTCTAGGGAAATGTTTGTTTGTTTGTTTTTAGTTAATACTTTGACGGCTGTTTTTGAGATCCCACTGAGAAGAGGCACTAGTGGAAACAAGAAAGAGGCTTAGTTAATCAAGAAGTGAGATGCAAATAGCTTGGATCTGGGTGGGAGCAGTGAAAGGCTGGAGTGGAGTGATTTGAAGTTGAGAAACCATGAAGGACGGGTACAATGAAAACTGACGGGAAAGACTGGAGTTTGCACTGCATGTCATGCGCGGTTCTAAAACAAGAGCCTGCTTCTGGTTGTTGGTATTGGCAATTCAAGCCATTTGTAATGGCAAGATCTCAGTGTAGGGCAGGGTGGCTGAAGAAATGTGAGGGAGGAAGGAACAGGCAATAAGAGGGAAAGATGCTGCATGGGTTATCCAGACTCTGCTGGAGAAAATTCAGGGGTCAGTCACTGTGAATGCCACTGTCATCCCCAGTGAATGAGGAGGAGCAAACAAATGGTAAAGTTTATCCACAACCACGACTGCAGTAAGAGTCCTATGTCCCTCTGATGAATCAGGCAGGGAAAGCATAACGAACACTATGAAGACATTGGGAGTATGACTCCGTCGGTAAAGCACTTGCTTTGTTCTGCAGGTATGAGGATCTGGTTTGGTTCCCCAGCACCCAGACAAACACTTGCCGTGGTGGTGCATGCTGGTAACTCAGCATTGGGAAGGCAGGGACAGGATGAATTCTGTGCACTTACTGTAGAACATTTTGCTCAGTTGATGAAAGACACTGACTCAAAATGGCTGAGATCAATAAAACAAATGACAGCTCATCCTGATGAGGATGTGAAGTAAAGGAAACACTCATTCATTGCTGGTGGGATTGCCAACTCGTGCTCCCACTGTGGAAATCAGTGTATGGTTCCTCAGAAAGGTAGGAATAGATCTATCTCAAGAGCCAGCTATACTAGTCTTAAGCATATACCCCAAAGGATGCTTCATCCTGCTATAAAGACAGCTGCGTGTTTATTGCTTCTTTATTCAAAACAGATGTGGGAGGTCCTTCTGTATATATGTTGCTTTCATTGTTTGATGAATAAAGTTGTTTTGGCCAATGACTTAGCAGAGTAAAGCCAGGCAGGAAATTGTGTGTGTGTGTGTGTGTGTGTGCGTGCGTGCGTGCATGTGTGTGTGTGTGTGTGCATGCGTGTGTGTAGAAAGAAGGCAGAGTCAGGCAGATGCCATGTAACTGCCAAAGGAAAAAGATGTCCAGAACCATGTCAGTAAGCCACAGCCTTGTGGAGATACACAGAGTAATAGAAATGGGTTAAAAAAATAAGAGCTAGGACTATGTCTGGGCCATTAGCCAAGCAGTGTTGTAATTAATGTAATTTTTTATGATTACTCAGGTCAGGGTAGGCAGGAAACTAATATGCATTCTCAGTTTACAAAATGGTGCCCAAGCATTTGGAGCTAACCCTCATGGCCTGCCATTGTATGCCCACTTGGGGTCAAGAGGAACACAGCTGAGAGCATGGCCTCAAGGCTCACCATGCCCTAGCTGGGAAAGCGGCAGGATTGGGTCTGCTAGGCATGCACAGGCAAGAGAGCATGGGGGATTCCTGCTGCCATACACAGAGATATTTATTTCCAAGCCATGCAGTGTGCTGCAGGGAAGATTTAGCTTTTACTCAGACAAAAAGAGAGAGAGAGAGAGAGAGAGAGAGAGAGAGAATATGTGCTATATTGTGCTTCCTAGAGTTGAGGTGTGAGTACAGCTCCCACCTATCAGTCCCCAGAGCAGGCAATAAATGTACCTCTGCCATATGAAAGGCCAAGAGAGCCGGAGCCAGCATCCAGGGCTGCTGTGACCATACTGCTTAACATTTTAAAATTATCCTTGTCAGAAAAGGATTTCAGAAACACAATAGGTCAGATTCAGACATAAAAGACCTCGAAACAAGATACAGCGTGTTTAAAAATGAATATAGCCTAGGGAAAGAGAGGAAAAAGAGTATAGACCATTATAAAAATAAGTAAATAGTTTTAAAAAATAAAACAAAGTCTTTAAAGTGACAGTAAAAAACAACATAAAAGAGTACAGACAGTCATATACTAAAGGAGTAATGATAATAAAATAAATATTAAAAAATAATAGAGTAAAAAAGGCATATAAAGATAGAAAATATACAGAGTCTAGATTATATATATATATATTATCGTGTTTTCTTTGAATTTTTTGACTGCGAATGAGGTAAGCACAGAGAGACATTTCATTGTATGAGCTGCTAAGCTAAACCAACATATATTTTAGTAGGATCTTAACTTCAAAATTTCAGTCTAAGAATATGTTACTTTACAAAAGAGGTTCTGCTTTTGTTTCCACAGAAGAGGAGACCCTGTAGATTCCTTCCAGGCTAATGTGGCTTAATGGAACAAGATCCCCTGGAAGGTCTCCTTGAACCCTGAAATATTTCACCCAAAAAACAGCAGGAAGCAGTTTGGAGAAAACAATACCCAAATTCCCAAAATGACTGTTTATAAATGTCTGTTTTCATTTAAAGGGAGGTATGATGTAGAAATGAATACTTTGCATTGGTATGGATTTTTATCTATTGATACAAATTTAAAGTCAATTTTGTTACACTGTGTATATATTTCTGCTCTTGTTTAAGGTAATGTGCAGCCCATTTAAAAACGTAGTGTATAGTTAAGAAACACAGATTAATAGTCATTAAACTTTTAATTATGTTAGGTTTTCCAGATATACAGAGAATATTTTAGTTAGATAGATAATCTTCAACACTTGAAATATATACAGAATATGACATTTAAAAGATTTTAAGAACTTATACTTTACTCGACAGTGAGACATGTCTGCTTCTGGCAGCACCAATTACTTCAGGGAGGTTGATGGGCATTGAAGAGATTCATCATGGAATTTGCCTTCAATGTGACAAGGCTAGCCACTTGGGCAAGAAACCGCTCTTGCCTGGACTGCTTGATGATATGCTGTATAAACTGGACATATAGGACCCACAGAAAAATGACTGCTGAAATTGCCAAAAGAAGGAGAGACAGTCATTCAGGGTTCCAGCTTCATGAAAGAGTCTGTCAGACATTCTGCAGGACACAGAAGAAAGTGACTGACAAATTGCCAATATAGGCANCATGAAAGAGTCTGTCAGACATTCTGCAGGACACAGAAGAAAGTGACTGACAAATTGCCAATATAGGCAAAACAATCTTTCAAATTTCTTGCTTCATGGAAAAGTCTGCCAGATGCTATGGGACTATATGCTGAAGATGGATGCCCCAATGTTACAGAATAACTTTGGGTGACTGTCCAGGTAGTGAGATGTCTTTGTCAATTCTAGAGTTTTGGAAGTTGCTTACAATGCACTTCCTGTTTACCTAAGTAATAGTAAATCCTTCTGGGGTCTTTGATGGAGTTGAAGAAAGATTGCTGTAATTATAGTTTTCCTTAGTTATGATAAAAGATAAATTAGATATGAAACTTTAGACTCACATAGTTAAAGTAGATAATAGAATATTTTCTTTAATTTTGCCAGATACAAATAAACTGAATATTATAACTTTAATTCTTGTTGATACCTGTTTTGTTATATGTAATTTTACTATGTTAAAGTTAAAATATTCCTTTTTAATTAAGATAGAAAAAGAAGAGATGACATGGGATGTTCTTCTGTATATATGCTGCTTTTACTGATTGATGAGTAAGGCTGTTTTGGCCAATGACTTAGCAGAGCAAAGTCAGGCAGGAAATCTGAACAGATAGATACATAGATAGATAGACAGACAGATAGATAAATGATAGAGAAAGAAGGCAAAGTCAAGAAGGCGCTATATAGCTATTAAAAGAGAAAGATGCCTAGAACATTACCAGTAAGTCACAGTGATATTTCATTTGTATTTTAGTAAATAAACTTGCCTGAATATCAGAGAGTAAAGCAGTCACAATGATCAGCCTTATAGACCAGGCAGTGGTAACACACACCTTTAATCCCAGAAGCCATACTAGTTTGCCATAGAAACCAGGCAGTAATGGCACATGCCTTTAATTCCAGCACTACAGAGGAATATAAAATGATAGGAGATGGGTCTCACACACAGTCTCATTCTGAGATTCCTAAAGGCAGGACTGCTATTTTTGGACTGAGGTAGAAGTTAGACCCAGTGGCTGGCTGTTTTGCTTTTCTGGTCTTCAGTTTGAACCCCAACATCTGTCCCTGAGTTTTTATTAATTGTGCTACATATATACATATATGAAGATGATCTAAATGGAATCACCAAATAATGGGGGAGACAGAGCCCCAAATGAACATCATTTGTCACCAAAGCTTTCAGTTCCAGGAATGGGTTGCATCTATTCAAGCTGTTGGCAAAAGAGGCCCCATGAGAACCCCCAAACAACACAGGCTGTTTCTAAGGTTATTGGTTCCTTTCCACACACTGACAGTAAGGTGTTGTGTTGAAGACAGCTACACAACTTATAGAGCATGGAAAAGTTGAGCTGGAGCCTACCTAGACCACAGCCCACATCCCTAACCCAGAAGTTACCTCCAACTGAAAACCACACTCACAGCTGAAAAATTACTTTTCTCCAATGGAGTCTCACCAGGTATACAAACACCTCTTAAAACCAGGTCCCATGCCTAGCAGTAGATGGTCAACAAACGCAATGGCATTTTTGTATGTTCTTAGTCTCATAATGCTTTGTCGAGGCTTTTCAGGGGTTTTGTTGTTGTTTACCTTACAGGTCCCTTGTAGTAAGGAAGCCGCTAGTTAGTTCCCAGCCCCTTAGCCCTGCTTGGCCCATTAGCCCTTGCTTCTTACTGGATAACTCTTACATATTAATTTAATCCATTTCTACTAATCTGTGTATTGCCACATGGCTGTGGCTTACTGGCTAAAGTTCTGGTGTCTATCTCCGGCAGGGCTACATGGCTTCTCTCTAACTCTTCCTTCTTTCTCCCAGCATTCAGTTTAGTTTTCCCCACCTACCTCTATTCCCTGTGCAGGCCCAAGACAGTTATTAATCAATAGTATTCACAGCATACAGAGGGGAGTTCCACATCAGTCCCTTGCATATATAGCTTCTGGTTTTATACTTTTACAGGTTATCTGTGTGTAAAATTGTGTATGTCTATGCAACTACACGTGTTTCTTTTACTTTGGGGGGGATCTCCTTTTCTTCTGTTTGTTTGTCTGATTTGTTCTATTGTGATTGGTCTGTTTTTATTTTATTTTATTTTACTATTATTATTAAATTTTTATATAGTTATTTGTATTCTAATGAGAGAAAGAGTATGGGTTTGGGTGGATAAGGAGGTTGGAAGGAGTTGGGAGAGAGGAAACTGCAATCAGAAAATATTATATTTCTTAAATTTTGCTTTCAAAAAAAGAAAAAAGTATATAAAGTGGAGAGCCATCTACCTCTGGCCTCCTATATGCTGGTACATACACATGTGCACACACCTACATATACACATGTGTACAAACATGTACACACACATACCATTCACACAGACACACAAAATTCAAACCAAATAAACTTTCTTTTGTTTGTTTTTGAAATAGGTCTCATGTAGATTCAGCTGGCCTTGGACTTGCTCTATAGTTGAGGATGACCTTGAAGTCTTTAACCCACCTGTCTCTAACCTTCAAGTGCTGGATTACAGGTATGCACCACCATGACTAACAAAAACTCTGCTTTAACAGAGGATCTTGAGCTTCAAGTTATGTCAATCAAAACTCCAAAATCAGTGTTCTTTCCCACCTGCCATGTATTTTAAAACTTGTTATATACTTAGTCACAAAGAAATCATAATGAATGAAAGAAAAAAAGTGATTGAATCATTGGGAAAAGAAAGCATCTGAACAAATCTAATTGGTATCTGTCAATGTTCAAAGCAAACAGATGTTTTACAACAATCTGAATGTCATAGAAAATGAACTCATGTTTTTATATCATGCCAGCTGGGGTATCACTACCATGACAAGGGAGATACTGAGATCCTCAACTTTTAAATCAGGAAGTTTTGTGTTTAGGATTTCAGACTTCTTGGTCTCTGGCTCCCCAATCCTGCTGTCATGTAGGTCTGTCTAGACTAGGACATCCTGACAGGAATGTATAGGGGAAGGAACCTGTCTTAGTCAGGGCTGCTATTACTGGGAAGAGACACTATGCCCACAGCAACTCTTGTAAAGGAAATATTTAACTGGGGCTAGCTTACAGTTTAGAGGGTCAGTCGACTATGACCCTGGCAGAAAGCACGGTGGTGTGCAGGCAGATGTGGTGCTGGAGAGGAAACTGAGAGTTCTACATTTCGATCCATGGCAGAAGTGAATGCCGCACTATGCCTAGCTTGAGCATCTGAGACCTCAAAGCCCAACCCCACAGTGACATACTTCCTCCAATAAGGCCACCCCTCCTAATAGTGCCAATCCCTGTGGGTCAAGCATTCAAACACATGAGTCTTGGGGTGGGGGCGGTCATTCCTATTCAAACCACAAGGAATCTATTCACTTCCTGATACCTAGGAAGCATCCAGGCTCTCATATCCCTTCTGGGCCATGCCCACCAGCTCTACCTCTTAATAATTCTACTGCCTCCCACTAACTAAAAACTAAGTCTCCAGCACAGGGGACACTGAAGATGCCAACACTGCTGAAGATTAGAATTTCATGTTTCCTTCTAAAAAAAAAACTCTTAACCTGATTATGATGATACATGCCTTTAATTATCTAAGCTCTTGGGAGGCAGAGGCAAGCAGATCTCTGTGAGTGTGAAGTCAGCCTGGTCTGCAGAGTGAGTTCTAGGAAAGCTGCCCAGTGCTACACAAAGAAACCCTGTCTTGAAAATGCAAAATTAAAAAAAAAAAGCTCTTATGCAAGAAGTAAGAGAAGTAAGGCAGTTAAGGAAGAGCAATCTTGTGAGAAGAAAGGGGGCGGGGAGCAAAATCACAGCCGGATACTCAGTTGCCTCCATCATCCATTCTGTACAATCAGAAAACTGCTTGAAAGAAAGAAAGTGCTTAGTAACCTTCTTGGCACAGGCTAGGCGGGGTGAAATTACCAACGGTAGATGAGTGTTCTGTTTTCACAGCTGTGCCAACTTAGATATAAGTTCTGCATTTTGATTTTGAAAGTCTTGTCTTGGGACTCCAGGCAGAGCCCAGTCAGTGGAGGACTTGGCTTGTGAGTATGAGGATGTGAGCTCCTTTCTCGGAACCACATGGATGTGCTGATAAAACATGTGTGCCTGTCATCTCAATGCTGGGGAGATGGGGACAGAAGGAAATCTAGGCTCACTGGCCAGTCATGCCATTCTAGATCAATGAGGAACAGTCCCTTAAAACATGTGGGTGGTGTTCCTCAGGATAACAACTTACTGTGTCCTTAGGCTCCACGTGTACAATTTTACACATACACATAAGAAAAATAATAATAAAACTATCTTCCCACAGCAAGACAAAGATTTATGACCTGGAGACCAGCCCACCATGAGTCAAGCTTACTTGTGTCTGTTCCATCATGCCCCATGCTACAGCTCACTGTGCAGCTGGTGTCTGAGGTGACCTCACATGGATAGTGTGACCATGTTTAGCATATGTGAGAGGGACTGTTTTTTTTTTCTTTGCTCTGTGGGAGATTTTTTTACTTCTTAGAAAAGCTTTGCTATCTTTTTTAAGCCAAGCTTATCAGTTTGATTTAGAAAAGGACCTTGTGTGGGCCACTTGTTACCTCCTCCGTAAGAGAGTGAAGGAACAGCCAGCTCCTGAACAACTTGCCCGCAGACATGTTTACACACTAATCTACATGGATAAACTGTGTAGGAGAGAACCAATTCTGTGGTATTGATTACATAATTATATTAGTTCATATGCTTAAATGTCTGCATAAATATTTTCTAAGGTACTGATACCAGCCATATTTACAAGGCTTGTGAGTCTCTCATGCACTTTGGAAAACAACGATTCCCCCTCACATCACACTTGTCAGCACCAACGTGGCACCACCTGATGAATACTGACGCTATACTCAACACAACGCTGAGAGTGGGTGTTGTCAGCACCAATATGGCACCACCACCTGATAAATACCAACGCTATACCTAACACGATGCTGTGGACGGGCGTTCTTCCTAGCTCTGTGCAGTAGGACTGTTTCCATTTAACACGTGGGAAAACTGAAGTGCTAGAAATGGCTAGGGAGTCAAACTTGAGCATGGAGACACCTATCTTTAGTCCCAGGTCTGCTGACCGTACTATTCAACACGGGGAGAGCCCCTGCTACTAGGGTAAAGGCTGGGATATTGAAACAGACTCTGGATTTTATTGCCTTTGGCAATAAAAATATAAATGTGCTACAGTTAAATAGACTAATTGAAGTTTTGTCTTCATAAACACAAGTATAATTCCCTACATCTAGTAATATTCAATAAGAAGTATGGATACAAATGAGATGAGATGGTCTGCTGTCTACCATTAAAATATCCATGAAGATTAAAAGAGAGACAAAACCTAATGATTGCAAGAGGGAAGAGAAGAGGGACCATTCCTGTAAATACACTGTCAGCAAGGACAAAAGAAAAAGGAAGTTGTTGGACTCTATCATCTCTCTACAATCTGTCTGTCTATTCTCTGTGTATGGGAGAGAGAGAGAGAGAGATGGAGGGGGGAGAGAGAAACGGGGGGAAAGAGAGAAAGAGGAGAGGAGAGGAGAGAGAGAGAGAGAGAGAGAGAGAGAGAGAGAGAGAGATTCTGACACTCATTTCTTCTTTGCACCCTTAACACCCAAAGACAGTGGTTGGATCTTGTTTTCGCAATAGAAACCTGCCTTTCTACGTTGCCTCCATCAGCTCTTTCTTTTCCATTTTTCTGTCCATTAGTAGGAGGTAAAAGGGAAACTAAGACAGTAGTCTAGGATGGTTTATATTCTGAAAAATACTCAAATACACCCAGGAGAGCTGTGAGTGTGGGGTGGGCACACTCTCCCGTCTAAGGCACTCTTTAAGGAGGGGCAGAAGCTCTGACGTCATTTCAGCGCCAGCTCCAACAGAGCTGGTGAAGGCCTGCAAACACAGGAAAGTCAAATGCCCCATCCCGACCTTCCCATCTAGATCCGCCAGAGAGAGAAAGGTACTTGGTGAAAATGAAAAGCACAGGAGCCAAGAAAACAGCTTCACTGTAGACTGCCATCCTGGAAGGCTCCCTTCCCGTAAGTCAAGTCAACACATATAGGGAATTACAATGGAGGCTCCCTCCATAAACCCTGGAGGAAGAAAATTCGGTGGGGAAAAAGCCTCAGGAAGGAGAAACTTTCTGGAAGGCTAGGGGGAAGGTCATAATTCTGAAAACTATTGGTTTGGGGGGGTTGGTTTTGTTTTTTTCAGAACTGTAAAAGCATTTTATAAGACTCAGTCTGTTGGCAAAATCCCAAGGCCACATTACACAGATCTCCCTAAAAAGTTAAAACAAAACAATACAAAACTGCAATGAAGGCAGAGAGACTATGAACACTGGCCAAAATGAGAAGGGGACTCAGGAGCATATGAAAATCTGCTTTGGGGCCAATGGAGAAAAGACCTCAGGAAACTGGAAATACTGTGAAGAGCAGCAGGGCAGATATACTCTGATGCACGGGACAGCTATACTCTGATGCACAGAGCAGCTATACTCTGATACATGGAGCAACTATACTCTGATGCGCAGGGCAGCTATACTCTGATGCGAGGAGCAGCTATACTCTGATGCGCAGGGCAGCTATACTCTGATGTGAGGAGCAGCTATACTCTGATGCGCGGGACAGCTATACTCTGATGCACGGGACAGCTATACTCTGATGCATAGAGCAGCTATACTCTGATGCGCAGGGCAGCTATACTCTGATGCTCGGGACAGCTATACTCTGATGCGCAGGGCAGCTATACTCTGATGCGCGGGACAGCTATACTCTGATGCACGGAGCAGCTATACTCTGATGCGCGGGACAGCTATACTCTGATGCACAGGGCAGCTATACTCTGATGCGCGGAGCAGCTATACTCTGATGCACGGGACAGCTATACTCTGATGCGCAGGGCAGCTATACTCAGATACATGGAGCAGCTATACTCTGATGCGTGGAGCAGCTATACTCTGATACATGGAGCAACTATACTCTGAACGCGTCCTGTCGATATGAGACTACGCTCCTCGTCGATATGAGACTTGCGTGGAGCAGCTATACTCTGATACATGGAGCAACTATACTCTGATGCGCAGGACAGCTATACTCTGATGCGAGGAGCAGCTATACTCTGATGCGAGGAGCAGCTATACTCTGATGCGCGGGACAGCTATACTCTGATGCGCAGGGCAGCTATACTCTGATGCACGGAGCAGCTATACTCTGATGCGCAGGGCACCTATACTCTGATGCACAGGGCAGCTATACTCTGATGCACGGGACTGCTATACTCTGATACAAGGAGCAGCTATACTCTGATGCGCGGAGCAGCTATACTCTGATACATGGAGCAGCTATACTCTGATGTGCGGGACAGCTATACTCTGATGCGCAGGACAGCTATACTCTGATGCGCAGGACAGCTATACTCTGATGTGCGGGGCAGCTATACTCCGATGTCAGCACTCAGTACGGGGAGGCAGAGGCCGGGCATTTGTAGAACAGCAAATTTGAAGACCTCATATAGGACATAGGGTGGAAACACAGAGACATGACACAAACATACAAAAGAACAAACCTAAGGGAAGAGGAAGTAAACTCTGAGAATTAAAGACGTCTGAAACAGAAACAAGAATTAAATGAGATGCTGGGCTGTGGTGGCTCATGCCTTTAATCCCAGCAGAGGTAGGCAGATGGACCTCTGTGAGTTTGAGGCCAGCCTGGTCTACAGAGTTAGTTCCAGGACAGTCAGGGCTGTTAACACAGAGAAACCCTGTCACAGAAAACAAAAAATAACACAAAAGAAGAGGAGGAGGAGAATTAAATGAGACAGCTGTGCTCTGAATCAAAGAACTCACTTCGCTGTCAGGAATGGCATACAAATGAATACAAACATAGCCGTCCAGAGGCTCAAAGACTTCGTGTTTAAGCTCAGTCACTGTGTGTGTGAGAAGCAAAAACAAAAACATCGAAAGACACAGTCTTTTTGTTCCCACACCCACTAAAGCATGTTTATTCAAGTAGGGACCTTTTATGAAAGCATCGTTATCAAGTAGAACAAAGAAAGGGGTGGTCATGGCAACAGCTAAGGCTCACTGAACCCTCAGATACTCAGGAGCCCTCCATCCACCCTCCTTGCTGCCTGCCTTGGGGGCAAGGCCTGCTCCTTACAGAATGCAGAATCACTGTCCTCACAGGAAAAACAACTTGAATGCTAGAAAACACTGAGCTCAAGGCCAAAGGCCAAGACCCCGGGGTAGACTCGCCTTGAGTCAGTTGCCTACCCTGGCACAGATAGCTCCTCTGCAGAGTGAACATTGCTGCTCCCACACAAATATGTGAGGGGCGGGCTGGGTCAGCTCCAGAAGGGCCAGCACCACACCCCAGGAAGAACTCTGGCTGAGGGCTCTTCCATCAAAAGTTGCCAGCCTGTGCCTCTGACATACAACAAGAGAACAGATGTCAGTAACAAAGAAGCTCCTGCAGAAGTTGGGTAGAGTCACGTGAACTTGTTATTCCAGCATCTCAGGTAGAAGTGGGACCATCCTGAGGTCGAGGTCAGCATGATTTATTTAGTGATACTGTCTCAAAACTAAATGGATAGATAGACAGACAGACAGAGATACATACATACATACACGCATACATACATATACATACATAGGAAGATAGATGATAGATGGATGGATGGGTGGATGGATGGATGGATGGATAGATAGATAGACAGACAGACAGATAGATAGGAGATGAACTGTTATTTGAGAGATCTCAGGGAATATTATTCTTCTGATTTTTTTTCCCAAAGAATGGGTCCTGGAGCACAGGCTTCAAAAACCTAACAAAAGAGACAGAAATATAAAACATACTAGTTGTAAAACAAAAAAGGTTTAAAAAAAAAGGAAGAAAATGTTGAATGCAATAACCATATGATCAGAAAATGTATGTCTTACCTACCAAAAAACACAGAGGTAGAAAATGAGAAAAAATATTTAAGAAAATGTGTTCTCTGTTCACTATCTCGTTCTAAACATTGCAGCTTTCCTGAGACAGCTCAATGGAACAAAGTAACAAATTGTGACATGGTCTAATTCTCTTGTCCTGTGTCCTTGGGAAGTGAGGACTTAGTGTAAGAGAAGAAGACAGAGACATAAAAGGAGAGATTTTAAGAAAAAAATCAATTATCCTATAAATATATTTTATGGAACTCATGAGGTGTTTGTATGTGCAAATGTGTGTGTGTCTCTGTGTCGGTATGTGTGTGTATGTGTGTGTGTATATATATGTCTGTGTGTGTATATGTGTGTGTGCATTGTGTGTGAATGTGTGTGTGTTGTGTATGTCTCAGCTCGCACACTGGAGAGGTCTAGGATTAACGACTTTCCTGCCAGCACTGAGTACATCTCGCATTCGTAGTCTTAAAATCCTGTTTCCAAAAGAGACCCGAGCATGTCTTCAGTAACAGCATATTCTGAGCCCAGGGCAGGACAGGGTCAGTGGACCTAGAACAGCTTCTCATGCTGTAGCCATTCAGAGAGGCCTGGCAGATGTGGAAACAGCGAGAAGCTTGCACATTGCCTGCTATTAAGTCCCTCTTGTTTCTATTTCTTCCTAAGACAAAAGACATTCCAGGCAAGCATGATACGACATACCAGGACTCAAGAGGCTAAGACAGAAAGATTTTAAGCTCAAAACAGAAATCTTGCCTCTTGTCTTGAACCTAACTGAGAGCTCACTGGGAAGACTGAACACAGAAGGGAGACCTTAGAAATCTTCCCTTAGCAGCCATTATGGGGCTAGCAAGAAACTGGGGCACTAGGGAAATTCCCCAGAATCCACAGGGGTGACCCCAGCTAAGACCCTAAGCAATAGTGGAGAGGGGGTCTGAACTGGCCCTCCCCATAACCAGACTGATGACTGCCTTAATTGTCATCATAGAACCTTCATCCGGAAACTGATGGAAGCAGATGCACAGATCCACAGAGAAGCACTGGGCTGAGCTCTCCAAGTCCAGTCAAAGAGGGAGGAGCGATAATATGAGCAAAGGGTTCAAGACCATGATGGGGATGCCCACTGAAACAGCTGACCTGAGCTACTGAAAGCTCACTGACTCAAGACTGACAGCAAGGGAACCAGCATAGGGCCAAACTAGGCCCTCTGAATAGGGGTGACAACGTATGGCCGGGGCAGTCTGTAGGGTCACTGGCAGTGGACCTTAATTTATCCCTGTAATGGTCTGTCCTGTCTCTTTAAGAGACANCTCTGCTCTTCTCCCTTCTCCCCTTCCCCCTTTCCCTTTCCCCTCCATAACCCACTAAATAAATATCTACTTTCTCTGCATGGCGTGCCTCTGTCTCTCACCCACTGCATGGTTCCCTGCCTGGGATCCACAGGCCACTCGGGAAACCACAGTGTTTTACCACCACAGCTCCTTGTGACCTGCTGCCCACAGCTACCTCTTGGGGACCTTTGGCATTTTAGTTTTACCATAACAATCCCTACTGCTTGAATTGGCTTTTTGGAGCCCACTCTATTTAGAGGGACACCTTGCTCAGCCTAGATATAGTGGGGAAGGCCTTGAACCTGCTTTAAAGTGATGTGCTAGACTTTGTTGACTCCCCATGGGAAGTCTTACCCTTTCTGAGGAGTGGATAGGGGGTGGAGTGGGAGGGAGATGGAGGAAGCAGGAGGCAGGAGGCAGAGAAGGAGTGGGAATGGTGATCAGTATTTAAAATGAGAAAAGATTGTTTTTTAAAAAATATTTAAAATTTAATAAAAGAAAGAAATAACTCCTCCTTTAGACCCATGCCAGGACAGAGAAGGAAGGATAATAAAGGAAAGAACAAAAGCCAGTGAGTTCTTCCATTTCTGACCTGAGGGAGCAAATGCTATACAGCACTGGGAGGGAGGCACGCCTCATCACCTCAGGACGTGGGTCAGCCTGAAGTGAAGGGATAAGAGCACACAGGGACATCTCTAAAAGCAGGAAAGGGTCCAAATTTCCTCCAATCTATGACAGAAGCTAAGCCAGAACTACAGAGAATGCTCCTTGCCAGCCACCAGGTTGCCAAGCACTGAATCACACCAGTTTTCTCCTGGGATGCCACAGGACCACAAAGAGGTACTCCACCAAAAAGAATCACTAGCAACTTTCTACACCAAACTCGAAATAATGTTAAGAGTCATTTGAAACCAAGAGTTCAGTAAAATAGCAAAAGAAATCAAGCCCTAAACCAAATCGGCCACTAACTGACTCCACACTAATAAAAGACGCTCAAGTCTGTTTTCAGGAACAAGCTCTATTTACATCTGAGGACTGTGTACTTCTGTCAAGTTTACAGAAGCCTGGACATTCCCGGGAAGAAGGAATTTCAACTGAGAAACTGCCTATCTCAGAATGACCTGAGCCATGCCCGTGGGGCATTTTATTTATTGCTAACTGATGTAGGAGTGGTCAGCCCAATGTGAGCAGTATTGTCCCTAGGCAGGTGGTTCTGGGCTGTATGATAAAGGGAACTGAGGAAAGCCAGAGGGAGCAAGCCAGTAAGCAGCATTCCTCTGTTGATTCTGTTTCCTCCAGCTCCTTCCTTGGCTGACCTTCGTGACGGACTAGAACCCGTAAGTGAAATAAACCCTTTCCTCCTCGAGATGTTTCTGACCAGGGTCTCATCAGAGCAGCAGGCAAACTAGAACACTCAGACTTTATTGCTCTCAATGGAATGTTTGACTGTGGGCCAATGATTGCAAGACACACAAAGAAGTATAGAAAAATAACTCACCATCAAGGGAAAACGGCAACCAGCCCAACACAGCCAGACTTGGCTACAACACACTGGTTCAGGTATGTCAGACAGACTAACTGGTCACCGTGTGCAATGTTCTCAGGAAAAACATGAAAATTCTCCATGATAGCAGAGAGATGGGTGTCATGTGAAAACAGGTAAAATCACAGTTTTTTTTTCTTTTAGTTTTATATATGCATATGTGTCTGTGTGCAGGCCTTGCTTTGCATGCAGTTTCCTGTGGAGGCCAGCAGGGGGCATGAGATTCTGAAAGGCTGTAATTGCAGGTGACTGTGAGTCACCCACCAAGGTGCTGGGAACTGAACACGGGTCCTTAGCAAAAGCAGTATGAACTGTTAACTGATGCATCATCTCCTCAGCTATAAAAATGAGAGTTTTTAAATGTACTTTGAAATAAAGAATGCCTTTAATTAGCTTCCAGTGGTAGGACTGGAACACAAACCCAGCCACAAAACCTTCCACTGTCAATCTATCGTGCCTGCAAGATGTGCTGGTGCAATGGAGGTACAGAATTTGTGGGCGAGGCCAGCCAATGACTGATCTAATTTGAGGCCCATAGCACAAAAGTGAACCCATGGCCAACACTGCCTGGATGACCATAAATGGGAGGCTGGATAACCCAGAGACCTAGGGTAGAAAAAGAAATCAATAAAATGATTCCTAATGATGTTCTTCTATACTCATCGATCAGTACCTAGCCCAATCATCTTCAGAGAGGCTTCTTCTGGCACCTGATGAATGCAAATGCAGAGCCAAACATTAGGCAGAGAAAGAGCCCAAATTGGAGCTCTCCCTCACCTAGGAGCTCAGAAAACCCTGCTGAAGAGGGACAGGAAGAGTTGTGGGAGCCAGAGGGGTCAAGAGAACACGGTCCATGGGTATCAACTAAGCAGGGCTCGTAGACACTGAAGTGGCAACCACAGAGCTGGCATGAGTCTGTGCTAAGGGTTTATAGGACTCCTAAGAGTGGAAGTCAGGGTATCTCTGACTCTTTTGCCTGTTCTTAAGATCCTTTGCCTCCTACTGCATTGCCTCACCCAGCCTTGATATGAGGGTTTGTGCCTAGTCATATTGCGTCTTGCTATGCCGTGCTCAGTTGATATCCCTGAAAGTCCTGATCTTTTCTGAGGGGAAAGAGAGGAGGAGTGGATCTGGTGGGGTTGGGAAGAGTGGAGGAAGGAGAAACTGGAGTTCAGATACATTGAAAAAAGATAAATAAATAAAATAAATTTTTAAAGAGCATCTTTTATTGACTTGTCCACAGATAACACACAACTGAAAAAATGCACATAAATAAGAATGTGGGTCTATAAACGTTCCTCAAAGCAAAATACCAAAAGAAAGAATAAAAAAAGAAAATTCTAAGAATATAGGATATTGGATGGTTGAGGGAGAGATATAAAGCAGTATAACATTATATGATTAAGGCCTAGAAGGAAAAGAAGAAAAGAACAAGGAAAGATCTAAATATTTTTAACAATAATGGCAAAAACTTTCTCAAAGTTTATAAACATTTTAAAAAGTATATTTCAAAAGACTCACACACTTCAGATGTTTAAAACTACAAACCAAGATATATCAAAATAACAATAAAACTGTAGACATATCAACTCAAACCAAAGAATGAAAAGTAAGGACAAAATACAGATAGCATAAACAATTACTCTATAAAACAAAGATTATCTATCTATAAAACAAAGACTAGCATTTAATCAGAAATTAAGACTGAGGGAAATGTAATTAAGTCATTAAAATGATCAAAGGAGTGAAATACTGTTACTATAAAATTTTGTAGTCAATGAAAATATTTTTGAAAAGTAGAAGCTAATTAATTATAAACAGCTACTGGCTGATGGTTGACCTTCTCAGTGGGCTTCTAACCTGTAAAGCCATCACTCTGGCCAAGAATACCATATGTCATAAATATAAAGAAAATGTCTTGATGAAGAAAAAAATAGTAATGTTTTCTCATATTATAGAAAATAATCCATCTTCTGCCAGCAAAGTACTTTTTATATATAAATGCTAGAAGTGAAGTCTTTGTTATGATTATACTACACCCTATGTATCAGAAATCCTAAAGCAAATCACCCACCTTCTCCATCTCATTGAAGGCCCGCGGGATAATATTCATGGCCATTTATCCTGTGAGCATTTTAAGGTATCTTTGAAAACTGAATCCAACTCTGATGGTTACCTACTCTGGGACAGCATTTCAGTTCCCCTGATACCTTGCACTCCTGCTTCATGGAAAAGTCTGTCAGACACTATGGGTCTGTAAGCTGAAGATGGGTGTCCCCGATAGTACAGAAGAACTTTTGGGTAACTGCCCAGGCAGCAAGATGTCTCTGTCAATACTAAAGTTTTGGAAGTTACTTACAATGCACTTCCTGTTTATTTAGGTAATATTATATCCTTCTGGGGTCTTTGGTGGAATTGAAGATTATATAGTTAAAATTATAGCTTTCCTTAGTTATGATAAAAGATAAATTAGATATGAAACTTTAGACTTGCAATGATAGGATACATGATAGAGTATTTTTTTAATTTTGCCAGATACAAATAGACTAACCATTGTAACTGTAATTCTTGATTGATACCTCTTTTGTTATATGTAATTTTACAATGTTAAAGTTAAAACCTTCCTTTTTATTTAGACAGAAAAGGGGAGATGATGTGGGCTGTCCTTCTCCTTCTGTATATGTGTTACTTTTATTGGTTGATGAATAAAATTCTTTTGTCCAATCACTTAGTAGAATAAAGCCAGGCAGGAAATCCAAACAGAGATTGAGAGAGATAGTTGGCAGGGTCAAGGAGACACTATGTAGCCACCAAAGGAGAAAGATGCCAGTACATAACCAGTAAGCCACAGCCTCATAGCAATTCATAGATTAACAGAAATGGGTTAATTTAATGTGTAAAATCTAGCTAGGAATATGCCTAAGTCATTGGCCAAACAGTGTTGTAATTAATGTAGTTTCTGTGTGATTATTTGGGTCAGAGTGGCCAGGAAACAAAAGAGCAGTCTCCATTTATATAAGAGTTTTATCTTTCAGGGCCTTCTTGCAAGGATTCCAACACTGCTACAGATGGCCTGGACCCATGTTTGGTGCAAGGCTCTACAACTCCCTCAATCATGCATCTTTCATGCTTGCATGAAGAGTACATATGGATGAGCCTGTGAAGTTCTGCTGCCAGCTTGGGATGAAACCTACCCCCCTTCAACCACAGCTGCATAGACATTTATGTAGACTCGAGGGAAGCAGTTCCTTAGGAAGTCTGAGATATAAAGGAGACTCCAATTTCCCACACTCCAAAAGACTCCCAAGTAGCCAGAAATGGGATCAAATTTGACTATTGTGGGATTTCTGGTGGTTAGATAAAAATGCAGAATGCCTTAGAAACTTGGGAAGCATTAGAGAATTCCATCACAGGCCTGGTGGACATGTACTTGCAGGAGCTGTGTTTTCCCGGCTGGGTCAGTCTTGCATTAGTCTGATCACCCCTGGCTATACTCCCATTCTTCTATTTTGGAACAGAGAATATCATTCTGTGCCATTGTATGTTAAAAATGTGTAACTTTTATTTTATTTTTAAGAATTATTTATTCTATTTTATATGTATATATGCTTTGTCTACATATATATATATACCATGTGTGTGCCTGGTGCCCATAGAGATAAGAAGAGGGCATAGGATCCTTTGTAATTGTAGTTATGGATGGTTGTGAGCTGCCATGTCGGTGCTGGGAAATAGAACTTGTATCCTCTTCAGGAACAGCTAGTGCTCTTAACTGCTGAGCTATCTTCCCAGCCCCTATTTTTATTTTATACTTGCTCACTATTAAGAGGTTGCCTTGCATCTCAGATAAGACTTGGATTTTGCCAGGCAGTAGTGGTGCATGCCTTTAATCCCAGTACTTGGAAGGAAGAAGCAGGTGGATCTCTATGAGTTTATTAAGGCCAGGCTGCTCTACAGAGCTAGTTCCAGGACAGCCAGGGTTTTTACACAGAGAAACCCTGTCTCAAAAAAAAAAAAAAGGACTGGATTTTTAACTTTAAATGGTGTTGGAATTGTTAAAGGCTATAAAGACTTTTGAACTTTAAATGAATGCATTTTGTGATGACCATGAATCTGCAAGGCTAAGGAGAGGAAGGTTAAGGCTTTAAAACAACACCTTTAGATGTCAGGCTGACCAGGGGTGCAGTTGGAATGCTCAGTATTGTCAACTTCTAAGATCTAGAATGATCTAGGAAACAAACCTCAGGGCATGGCTATGAGGGTTATCTACATTAGGTCACCCTCCCAGTGCTGTGGGAACTCCTTCAGCCAATAGCCTTTAAGATACCAGTCCACTTGGGCCTGGTATCTTGTACTATAAATGTAGACATAAAGCTTGCACTGCTTCTCTTCTCAGCAGCTGGACTCAGTTCCTGATCTCTTCTCATGCAGAGGACTATGAGCTGTGTGTCTACCCCTAAATAAAGAACCCTTTATTATACTCAATACTGAGCTAGTGTGGGACTTAAAAGATCATTTCTTCACTATACCTTTACAAGAAAAGGACAGAGAAAAATTTGCCTTCACAGTGCCTACTTATAATGATTCTCAGCCTACTAGGAGATATCAAGGGACTGTCCTCCTCATCTGAATAAAGAAAGGGAACAAGTTCAAGTATCCATTGCTCTCTGTAGATGGATGTTTCTATCAAACCTGGTACTGCAGCCATTCAGTCCCAAAAAAAACACACAAAGTTTATATTAATTATAAACTGTTTGCCCTAATGCTCAGGCTTATTACTAACTAGTTCTTATAACTTAAATTAACCCATAATTCTTTTCTATTTTTAGCCATGTGGCTTGGTACCTTTTCTCAGTATGGCATTCTCATCTTGCTTCCTCTGTGTCTAGCTGGTGACTGCGTCTCTGCTTTTCCTCTTCACAGAAGTCTCCTAGTCTGGTCACCCCACCTATACTTCCTGCCTGGCTACTGGCCAATCAG
>LOEQ01003867.1:32908-51448 GCA_001685075.1 Bramus lutescens
TGGTGGTAGTTGTGGGGGTGTGGTGGTGGTTATAGTGGTGTGGTGGTGCTGGTGGTGGGTTGAGTGGCTAAAATATAAGTCTCCATTGCTTGTTTTCTTAAACTTATTATTCTACTATCTGCACAACTGCTGATAAGATTAAGAACAAAACTTCCTAAGTAAAAATGACCCTATTCCTGGTTTTATACAAATATTCTTGCATGAAAAATTACATGTCTATTAAATATCAGTCCTTGCGCTTACCTTGAACTCCCACTTACATGTGAGGATTCATTGGGCTATTTTGACAAACATGTAATTGGCTGCGTATTTTTTTATTGTTAATAAGTTTAATATTTCCTGGCAACACTCCCAGCTATGGGTTTTTGTCAGTATGGAAATGCAATTTTCCACCGAAACAAAGAAACACAATCTGATTTGTGACTATGGTTCTTGTTTTATGTACAGCCTTTATTCTGTATCGATGAAAGTGGGTCACAATATAAATCTACATAATCAAGTTTTGCTTTAATTTTCAGGAGAAAAGAATGTATGAATGCTTAAGCACTTTGCTAAATGCTTCAGTCATTTTCTCAATAGTCTCAGAAAACTTAATGAGCTTCTACCCATGAATGTGGAGATAATGGTCAACATAATTATGTCTATTATGCCAATTATTCCTTTCCCACCTTCATGTGAGAGATAAACATTGAGTTAGCATTTTTTAAATTAAATTTAGTCAACAAACCCTTACTTAACATCAAGAAAAAGATGATCACAAGCATACGATGTGTTTACAGGGACAGCCGTTCACTAACCCTGGGAAGAAAAGGAAAGAAAAACTACAACATTCCTCCCTAACTGTTGAGTTAACTGTTTCATCTGCATTCAGTGTTCACAGTAGGGAGGCTACTGTTCATGACATGGGGGTAACATGGTCTTCAAAGTATAAGAACTGGGATCTACCTCCACTTCTAAATGATTATTTTAAATTTCACACATGTGCACAGTGTAGATGATCTTTCCTTGGACTGCCAGCTCCTAAATAATGACATGGAGACTCATTATTAATTATGAATGCTTGGCCTTAGCTTAGACTTGTTCCCAACTAGCTCCTATAACTTAAATGAACCCATTTATACTCATCTATGTTGTGCCACATGGCTTGTTACCTCACCTCAGTACTATACATTCTACTTCACTAGTGAATCTCCCACCTCAGATCCTTCCCAGAGTTCTTATCTCTGATGTGGGATTCCCCTCTGTATGCTCTAAATATGTTTTATTGCCATTGGTTAGTAAAGAAGCTCCTTTGACCTATGGCAGATCAGAATAGAGCTAGGTAGGGAAACTAAACTGAATGCTGAGAGAAAGAAGGTACAGTCAGGGAGATGCTGTGTAGCTGCCAAAGGAGAAAGATGCCAGAACCTTACAGTAGGCCACAGCCTCATGGTTATATGTACATTAATAGAAATGGATTAATTTAAGTTGTAAGCACTAGCCAGGAACACCAAACAGTAGTGACCAAACAGTGTTATAATTATTATAGTTTCTGTGTAATTATTTGGGTCTGGGTGTCTGAGGAAACTAAAGTAAGTCTCCATTTACATATCTCTGCCAGGAAGTTTGCCTATCCTCTTCTGCCTAGCTATCAACCATCAGCTCTTTATTAAATCAATCAGAAGGTACCTTAGTTAGGGGAGGAGGGATACATCTTCACACAGTGTGATCAAACATCCTTTAATGGTACATTGTATTTTTATTGTATCCATCTACACTACTCTGCTTTAGAATAA
The DNA here is from genome assembly GCA_001685075.1 of Bramus lutescens. Taxonomy (NCBI): domain Eukaryota; kingdom Metazoa; phylum Chordata; class Mammalia; order Rodentia; family Cricetidae; genus Bramus; species Bramus lutescens. Next base: position 34,684 of record LOEQ01003867.1, read on the forward strand.
TCCTTCTGTACAGTGTGTAAATTATGCTGTGATTGGTTTAATAAAGCAGCTGACTAGCCAATAGCTGGACAGGATAAAGTTAAGTAAGAAAACCAGACTAAGAACACTGGAAAGAAGAAGGGTGGAGTCAGAGGAGTCTCAAGCCAGACACAGAGGAAGCAGGACATGAAGAAAATGACTTAGCAAGCCATGAGTCACATGGTAGAACTTAGACAAGAAATATGTGTTAAGTCGTAAGAGTTAGTTAGTAACAAGCCTGAGCTTTCTGCTGAGCATTTATAATTAATACTAAGCCTCCAAATCAGTTATTTGGGAACTGGTGGGCCAGAAAGAAAAGTCTGCCTACATTGCTCCTCTTCTCTCCTCCCACTCCGACTGAACTTATTCCCAGCAATCCCTTATCCTATGTTCATTTATTTTTTAATCTTAGCACAAAGTCATTTTTCTAGATTTCATTTTGAAACTGACACTTTCAAGGGAAGCAGATTTATCTAAAAGTGTGAAGGAGGAAGAATTAAAGAAATACATCTTAAAGTTCTGTCATCATTCCAAATAAAATCAGCTGAGGTGACCTGACAGTATTTAAGATATCTAAACATCCATAGAACATTCTAGGGGATGAACTAATCATGCCAGTTGGCCATTCTGCCTATGCAATGGCAGGCAATTGTTTTCTCTTGGATTTTTTTAATTTTTATTTTCTTGTCTATTCTTGCCAAATGTTTGATCGACAGCTAGGATTCAGACTTTTCTGAGCAAACTTCACAAAGTAAAGTTTGAAGGAAGGAATCACAAATGTGTGGGTGAAGACATTTCCAGATGGAAAGAGACCCACTCTAAGAATAATGTCTGACAGCCTTGGCCCAACAGCAAACTCCCAGGGATTAGAGACAGAGGGGTTTGAATATGGCTGAGAATCCACCGTATTAAACATACAATACATGAGAACAGGAATTTCTATCCCCTGTAATATCTCACCAGCCTTGATTAGAGACTGGGCTAGGGTAGGAGGCAGATAGATCTCCCGAGAAAAGGAAAACAGAATAGCTATGAAAGCCTGAGGACATGGAACAGGAGGATCAAGTTGGAGATGAAAGGAAGAAGGGACCATGGAGAGACTATGGAGACAGACAGCTAAGTTTAAGGGCCTTTTGAAGGGTAGTGTGGAAACCTAATGCAGTAGATTCTCCCTAAAATATATACACTATGAAGACAATCTAAATGAACTTGCCAAATAGTGGGGGAGACAGTGCACCAACTGGAGTGCTGAGATTGGGTTACATCTAACTGAATTGTTGGACAAAAGAGTCCTATGAAAACCCCCAATTAACTCAGGCTGCTGCCCAAACTATAGGCTGCTCTCCATAAACATTTCAGCATCTTTGGTAAAGGAAGGTACTCTGAAAGCTACCAAAGGAGAAACATAAACACCAACCCAGCCACAAACCCTTTGATATTCAATGATATCCTGCCTGCAAGATTTATGTGTGTCTGTATGTGTGCACCTGTACACAAATGTGGGGAACAAAGTGTGTGTGCGCACACATGTGAATGTATGCACATGGTGTGTGTGTGTGTGTGCATATGCTTGTGCATGCATCTGTGTACACAAGTGGGTGCATGTGTGTGTCTGCGTCCGTATCTTCCTCAACTTCTCATTGCCTTGGTTTTGGAGACAGTCTCTCAGTGAATCTGGAGCTCACTGATTCAGTTAGACTAACTGGCCAGTAGGGCCAAGGATCCTCCCTTTTCTACCCCTCTAGCACTGAGATTACTGGCACGCAGCTCCACGCTCAGCTTTTGACAAGATTCAGGGGATATGAACTCAGATCCCCAGGCTTGCAAGTCAGGCTCTTTCCCACTGAGCCATCTTCCAAGCCCCTAGATCTAGGGGTTTTTGTTTGGGGGTTTTGTTTGTTTTCTATTTTGTTTTGGTTTTGTTTATTTGCTCATTTGTATGTTTGTGCTTTTTGTTTTGGGGGGTTGGGAAATGTATTTGTAATGTTGGGGAAATTTCATTTGTAGTTTAATAAATAAAGCTTGCCTGATGTTCAGAGTAAAACAGCCACACTGCTCAGTCTTACAGACCAAGCAGTGGTGTCATGCACCTTTAACCCCATTAGCCCTGCTAGTATGCCATAGAAACCAGACAATAGCAGTGCATGCCTTTAACCCCAGCAGTAGAGAGGCATTTAAGACAGGAGGAGACAGCTCTCAGACACAGTCTCATTCTGAGATTCCTAGAGGCAGGATTGCCATTCCAGAGTGAGGTAAGAGGTAAGTGGCTGGCTGTTTTGCTTTTCTGACCTTCAGGTTGAACCCCAATCTGTCTCTGGTTTTTATCAATCGTGTTGCAGGAGACTTGGGGTGGTTTTATGTTTTGTTTTGATGTTTATTTTTAGGTGAAAGTTCAGATTGAGTTTATGGTGAGATGAGGCTTCCAGAAGCATGCTTAAAAGGAAATATCTTATCTACTGAAAGAATGACAACAGCCAGGACAATGTAAATCCCCCATGTTCTGAAGCTGCATCCTGTGCTGAAACCTTGTGTGGAGTCCAACACTTTCAAAGGTCCCTTGACTACAGAAGCCAAAAGAAAGTGTGTCTTTGAAACACATCATAAGAAAAATTGAAGAAATGTAGTTCTTCCTGTGCGTAGTTTTTCAAGACAGGGTTTCTCGGTGTAGGCCTGGCTGTCCTGGAACTTGTTCAGTAGCCCACGCTGGCTGGGAACTCAGAAATCTGCCTGCTTCTGCCTCACGAGTGCTGGGATTCAAGGTGTGCACCACCACCTCCCAGCCAAAACTAGAAATATGAAATGTAATGAGTAAAACTAAAGAGTTGGTGCAGGGCAAGAATGGAAATGTAATCTGGGTGTTTCAGGATTGGAAGGGCTGTCATTTAGAAGGACGGGGTCTGTTCTGTGTCACATCAGAAGGCTGATCAGTGACCAGAAAGTGGTAAAGAAAAGTACATGGAAGAGAGGGCACTTTAATATGGGCAGAAAATGTCCCATGCTCGGAGCAGCTAAAATGTTAGTGTGATGGCAGGTAGTGTTCTCTCCATTGTCCCCCCTTGAGCCCAGAGCTTCCCAGATCCCTCCACTGTTGCCCACGGCTCCAGCCTCCAATGTGTGCATGAGGAGCAAAGGGGCACACAGTCAGCTCTGAGCCTCATGTCGTAGACGTCTGGCCCTTTTACGACAAGTTACATCCCCCACCACCACCCCAACACCCCAACACCCCACCATGAGGAGTGCCAAAGTGTCTCTCCACACCCGGTCAGTACTCTTTTGTTTGTTTTTGCTTTTGTTTTTTCCCTCTTTTGAAGTATCTTGAGGTGTGTGGGGTTTGCTGCCATGTGTTTGACGTGAGATCTTTCTAGTTTGCCCAATCTGGTCTTGAATTCATAAACTCAAGTAATCTTCCTACCTTTGCTTCCCACGTTCCTTGGAATCCAGTGGCATACCACCACATTCTGCTATCATCAGCTTTTGTTAAACTCTCCTGAATTTTATATTTTTCTGCTTTTACTTGTGTCTCATTATAGCATAACTAGCCCAAAACCTTTAGCAAACACAAAAAATCTTCAGATAATCCCGTGTGGCTCTGCTTAGCTTTATTGCTTCCGCTAACAGCAAACTGAAACTTGTGTGAAGACACCCGATTGTGACCCCTCCTCCAGCATGCTAAGTGAACTTACCTGTCAGGTTTAGTCTTTTTCACATTCCTACGAGGAACCCGTGTGTGAGTGTGTATGTAATGTGTGTGTGCGTGTGTGTGCCCATGTGTGTGTATGCATGTACATGTGTGTGTGCCCATGTGTGTGTGTGCCCACGTGTGTGTGCCCATGTGCGTGTGTGTGTATATACTGGCTGGCTCTATGGACCTTTCTGAGGCAGACACACTTTAAAATTCTTTGCTCTCTAGGCAATATTGTTCCCAGAGAAATGTCAGATATCTAGCATAGATGATAACAAAAATGGCCACTAACATTGAGCTTTTTTCCCTACTTCAAGAGTTTCCCAGGAAAACATTCAGAGTCGGTGCCTCAGAAAAGAGCACATTGCTTAGCAGTCTCCAGCTTCACCCCCATCTTGGTCCCTCCATCCTTCCAGCCAACAGATGATGGATGTATATGCATACTTGCACCTACATGCATGAGACAGTCTGCAGTTAGAACTACAGGGCAAAGGCAAAAGAGGACTGGTCATCTCATTCATTTTAATCTATACAAAGAATCAAACCAACCTATTTCTCTAATTTCATGAATGAAATAAGAGGGCAGAATACTTTCACTTTCTTAAGAATGGATTTATATAATAAGTACAAGCCACATAATGGCCCTGGACACTTCATTCACAGTATCCAATTAAAGAACTACAAAGGAGAAAAGAGGAAGAGAAGACAGGCCTTCCTCCACACAGAGATCGCTCGGGCCCATGAGAGGAAGTTCCTTTCCTGCTGTCATTCAAGAGCTCCTCATTCAAGAGTGAACACACAACATGAGTGGACCAAGTTAAGTCACTGGAAGCTTATTCTGAGATAAATATTAAACCTACTGACTGCTTTATTTCTGTTAGATTTTCCCTTGAGTTCATGAAAATTGGAATCCATTCTGCAGCTAAGAAAGCACGTTGAAGTCTCGTGTGTTGTACCTAGTCATGATACCAACTAGCAGAGGCATTCAGGCCACTGTAACAAAGTACCATAGAACACGGACTTTAAATAACAGAACTGTATTTCTCACCATTCCGGAAGACTAGGGGATATGGCTGCAAGGAGATGCTGAAGGGGAGGAAAGAGACTGGGCTCCACTCCAAACACAGCGTGCTCAAATGGAAACTTATAGCCAAGGAGCAGGAAAGGGGTCAGGGGATGGAAAAGTACTGAGACACAGCAGCCAGAGTAAGGACGATCCTGGGAGAACAGACATAATCAGATTCTAGATGCAGACAGTCCAGGGTAAGGAGGCTTCAGCCATCTAAAGGGTAATAGCCAAGGCCTCCTGCTCACTGGGCTTAGCAGGTTCCCTGCTCAAGCTGGGTTTTTCACGGAAGTGTCAAGGGGCCTAGAAACCCTGCTTGATTGTCCCAGTCAAGCTCTTATCCATCAAAAGCAGATCCCAGGGGAAGCCATCATGAGACATCTGCTACAGAAAGGCTCTTGTTCTGATAGAAGCACTCCTGTCTTGAGAAAGAATTGAAGAGTTATAGGTGAAATAGTAAGACACCGAGAAGAAATAATAGTTAATATTTGAAAGCACATAGCATTCCTGTCTTACCTCCCACGATGGGGATTTCATCTACTGCGCATGTTCCTATGGGTTTGGGAAGTAGAATCTAAGACGGAAAGGGCTTGAGAAAATGACCAACTGGTTAGGAGTAGCTCACCCAGAGAAAGCCCAACCGGGAACTCATGAATATGAACGAGCAGTCAGGGACACCTGGGAAATACAAATGAGACCCACTGCCTCCTTAAACTTTGGAAAACAGAAAAGGGCAAAAAGGGATTCTTCAGGGGCCTGATAAGTAACCAATCCCTGACTAAGTAAATGTACCAAGAGAGCGATGAAGAATGGAAAAATCCAGGACCCAGAGAACCGATCCTGGCTTGTCACGTTCCACACGAATGACAAGTAACTTCAGAACACTGGGCTTAATTGCCTAATGGGTTACCACACGGGTAGCTTCTGTGTGGGCATATTTTCTAGATAAAAATGGCCAGGAACCAAAAGGCAACAAGTGGATTAAAAATCTTTGTTTTCCCCTAATTCAGTTAAAAGGGTATTTTTTAAAGTGTTTCTTTCAGTTCAAAAGTCTGTATTTTATAGAATAAATGTTGTTTTCTGGGGAACAGTCCTTAATGTTGGAGAATGGGTGGTTTGCTTTGCTTTTAATGCACTTGTTTATGCAGCAAACACTCAGGGTTTCCTCTGAGCGAGGCGCTGGCAGCGTAAGGGACCTTATCATCGTCTCTTCGTGTCAGTTTCACAGCAGTAACGATAACTGTTTTCTGCAGTTTCTCCAAAGTCCCAGATCAAAACATCAGTAGATTCACAGCTAATGAGGATCCACTTTCTCTGTCATGCTCAGTGCCTTCCACCCATGACCTTACAGAGTAGAAGGGCTCGGGGAGGGTGTCTCTTTTGAATTTAAAAGAAAGTATGATTAAATAATTTAAGTAAGATAAATTAATATAAAATATGAGGACACTGATCTCATTCCTCACTCACAGGACTCACCCGCCTTCCACAGACCACACCTTGTCACACTGTCTCTTTAGAAGCTATGTGAGGTGAACGTATGAAAGGCAGGTGCAAAAACTATTCAGTCCATTCCATTCCCATCCAATGAGCACCTACTATATGCAGCTTATATGCTAAATTGCTTTAATTCTTAGGCCGGTCTTAGAAGAGACTCTGTAATGATATTTCATCTGTATTTTAATAACTAAAGCTTGTCTGAAGATGAGAGAGGAAAACAGCCACACTGGTCAGTCATACAGACCAGGCAGTGGTAGCACACACCTTTAATCCCAGTAGCCACACTAGTCATACTAACCAGGTGATAGTGGTACATGCTTTTAATCCCAACCCTAGAGAGGAGTATGAGACAAAATGAGGCAGGACTCAGCTCATTCTCATTCTGAGGATTTGTGCTTTTCTGATCTTCAGGCTGAATCCTAATATCTGTCTCTGGGTTTTATTAACTGTGCTACAATATCCCTTCTGGACTCAAAGGGTTTAACTTTCCCAAGTTCTGAAGCCAGGAATTGTGTTCTCTCCTCTCCTACCAGCATTCAGGAGTCTGAAGCAGAAGAATCGACAGGAATTCAAGGCCAGTCAGGTCTATTCATTGAGTGCTAGGACAGCCAGGGCTACATAGCAAGAGCTTAAAAAAAAATTCTCATATTTAAGGAACCACATGGCTAGATGGATTTAAACCCAAATTTGCTTCCAAAGTTTGTGATCTTACCATGTGCCGAAGTTCTTCATGAATTTATTTAAAGAAAAAATGGTCTGGATGGCACCACCCCAAACAGGGAGAGCTACATGTTAGTAATTTTGACAGAACTTGGTGATACCTTTGAAATCATAAGCACCAAAACCATTAAGCTTCAAAGGCTGAGGCTGCGGTTCAGTTGGTAGTGTCCGCCTAGCTTACAGCATGCCTGTTTTCAATCCCTGCACTTCTGTCTTAGGGTTTCTATGGCTGTGAAGAGACATCACGACCACGGCAACCCTTGTAAAGGAAAGCATTAATTGCACATGGCTTATAGTTCAGAGGTTTGGTCCCTTACCCTCATGGCAGGGAGCATGGCAGCAAGCAGACATGTAGCAGAGAGGTCTACATCCCAATCCACAGGCAGTAGGAAAAGAAAGACACTGGACCTGGCTTGGGGTTTTGAAACCTTAAAGCCCACCCCCAGTGACACACTCCCTCCAACAAGGCCACACAGTGCCACTCCCTGGTGACCATGCATTCAAATCTATGAGTCTATGGGGCCATTCTTGTTCAAACCACCACAACCATAGAAACCTGTTGCAAGGAGGGCCCGCTTGTTCATCCTGGCTGCCCGGCTAGCTTAGCCCCGAAATAACCACACAGAAACCGTATTAACCCCATCACCCTACGTCTCACCTCACCTCAACTGGGATCTTGTTCCCCAGTTGCCAAGAGATGCTCTTGAAGGTGTGGGGCTGTGTGCCCTGCTCCTGGCACATGGTGAGAATCATTCAGTCGGCCTCCCTGTAAGCCAGGCAGCATGGTTAGGCCTGAGGACCGCCTTGGACCTGTGTTACACTCTTTGCAAACACAGCTTGTCTTTACCTACCTGTCCATAATACCACCTTCTCCCCAGTGGAGCAACCTTGCTGTTGTCAGCACAGACAGTTGGCCTTTGGGCAAAGAAATCCCCATGCCTCAACCACTGACAAGAAATGGATAAGCAGGACTGGTCAAATCTTGCCAAGACAGGATAAGACAGTTTTGAAAATTTTCCTGCCTTTGAAAATGGTCTGTCAGTTATTCTAGGCTTTAGCCAAAGTTGGTTGCGTCAACATTGCATAGGAGACTTTGGGTGATTGCCCAGGTAGCCAGTTGTCTCTGTCATTTGTTGCACATTTTGGAAGTTGTTTGATTTTACTTCCTGCTTACTCTAGTAATATTATTTCCCTTCTTGGATCTTTGATGGGGTTGAAGACTAGATAGTTGTAGTTACTTTCCTCTCATGACTTGGCCAAGTTATTTATTATACAAGACTTAAACTAGTTAGATTAGGATAATTATTGAATATATTTATTTTTATTGTATATAATTTTGTACTGGGCTTAGAACTCTCTTATTTAAACAAAAGGGAGTGGTGCTGAAGAAAGTCTTACAGCCAGTGGTTTCGCGCCCACTGGGATATGGCCTCTTATACTATATATGCTGATATAGAACTCGAGTCCGGTCTCTTTTCTGGCCGCTCTTTCTGGTTGCTGGATTCTGTTTCTGTTCTCCTTTCAAGAAGAGGATTCTGATTTATGAGTTTACCCCTAAATAAATAGCCATCTATTTCTCAATCTTGAGCTAGTGTGGGATTTCTTTTAAGTGTCCTTCCACAGAAACCAAGTGTGGTGTTGGTACACACTTGTAATCACCACACTCAGAAGATTGAGGTAGGGGATGAGACATCCAGGGTTATAACAAGTCCAAGGCCAGCCTGGGATACACGAAACTCAGTGTCAGTGTGTGTGGTGTGTGTTGTGTGTAAAATTGTTAGGCCTTACTTTCCTCCTCTACAAAATAAGAATGCTTACAAATTTCTTGTCATGGATAAAATGAAATAACATGATTTGTTAAAATGCTAAGTTCAGCATAGGCCAGTTATTCTTTAATCTAAGACCGATGGAGACTCCTGAAGAGCTCTTAGCCAGCATGCATACCCCATGATATTCAGTCTGTGCACTGGAGGACAGAATTGATTATTTTTATTTCTTTGTAACATTTTCCGCCTGAAATTGCAATGTTTCCTAGGTACAATTTTCATAGACTGTAAACTCAGATAAGAAAAAATATGCAATTATTGCTTTTTAAGCTGATTTTAAATTCAAAAATTTCAACAAATATAGCCCCCCCATCCCAATTTCCCTCTAATGGCAAAACCTTGATTTACTCACTCCCGGGTGTAAGAGTGAGAAACAGATCAGTGTCTTGGCTTGGCCTGGGCTTTACAAATCTTTGTCTTTCTGAATCTCCTCTTCCCTCCGGGGTCCAGGGTTGCTGGAATCTTGGCACTTGAGCCTTCAGAATGCTTTGCACCCCCAGTGACTGCCTCCATCCTCCACTGCCTGTCTGTAGCTCAAACCTTAAGCCTTGGCTTTTTCTTCTCTTAGATTTCTGAGGTTAGAAACTTGATCCCCATGAATGGAGAGAACACAAAAGACCTCCCTGCTGCTTGGGTAATGAGAAAATGGAAAATAGTCCTTCTGTGTAAGAACAGAAACCTTCCTAGTCCTCTCCTGGGGAGGTCCGAGAGCGCGGGGACTGCGGGGAGCCATTATCAAGAAGAATGGCAAAGCAGCCCTTGGGGATATAAAGACTAGAAGGCACTGCCCAAGCTCCCTCTCCGGGCTGGCTTCCTTTCTCGAGGACCTCACAGTTTCTCACATCTACCACTTTCCATGAACCCACTCCATCCTTCTCTTTCCCCTTCCTCTCTGTCTGACCCCAAACACCTCTCCCACCTCTACCCAGTATGACTTTCCAGCTCAAACCCTCTAACTGGCTTCTCCTGTCTCTTGGGGCAGACTGATCTGCTAACCAGCCTGCGGCTTGAGAACTTGTCAATCAGTTTCCATTTCTAGTTCAACCAGCAATTTGGGAGGCTGGTAGCCTGCAGCGTATCTCTAGTATTCTTTAATTTTGGAATACAAGGTGTTTTATTGGCTTTTGCTTTATTTTTAGTAAAATGAGCTGTCTTGATTTTTTGGGGGGGGGTGTTGGTTGGTTGGTTGATTAGTTTATTGGTTGGTTTTGGGGGAGTTTTTTATTTGTTTTTGTTTTCTAATGCTTTGGCCAGTCTCTGGGGGNCAGTTTGATCTACCCCAACTAGAAGTTTTCTAGAAAGATAATGGGATCATGGACCCATCTGTGCACGCCTGATCTCTGATGCCAGTGTTTAGTTTGGTTCTTCTGGGGCTTGAACTCAGGGCTTTACACATTCTCAGCAGGTGCTCCACCACTGAGCTTCATCCCAGCCCCTCTGCTACTGTTTTCTAAGAGACGCATACTAAGAAGAGGTTACTATGTGTGCACACATGGCTAATGTTTTATGATATGACCATAGCAGGAATAAGACTTTTTTTCCCTTTGGGTGGACTAGAGCACCTGTCACCTGTAAGCTATCACAGCAAGTCACGAGGAGATAAAAGTAACATCAATGTGACTTGTAGAGAGGTCAAGAGAGTCTCAAGCCACTGTAATATTTTATTTCAAACTTTATTTCAGGCTGGGAAGAATGGCTTAAAATCTTTCCATGATGGGATTTGGGGTCTTTGCAAAATATATTTGGTAGAAACTTTTTATCTGTGGGAGATAAAGAAAACAAGGCTAACTCATGTGTAGGAAAGTAAATAAAGCTCCCAAAGCAATTATTTTGGAATTTTAATTTTTTTATTTTAATTTTAATGATTCCTTCTTGGGTACTATATGATAAAATTAATTTTGCTGTTTTAATTATGAAAATTTGTAATCATTGAAGGTTTTATCTGAAATGTAACTGATAGCAAACAAAACGACAACAAGAAACATTCAAGAGATGCAGAAAGAAGACACGACAGGATGAGATTCCAGTTACCATTTTCATGGCTATTATTTAAGGTCATGGAATTAACAAACAAACCACAGTAGGGCAAATGGATTTTTAAAAAGTCTCAAATTGGGGCTCTTAAAATGTAAAGTAAATACTTTTTTTGTAACTAGAGACTGCTCATTCATTTTCCAGCCGCTCAGACCTGGAAAAATCACACAGAAACTATATTAATTACAACACTGTCTGGCTAATGTCTCATGCATATTTCTAACTAACATATCTTAAATTAACCCATTTCTATTATTTTATATTTTACCACAAGGCTCGTCGTTTGTTACCTCTTGCTTCTTGGGCAGCTACTTGTGGTCTGCCTCCCTCGGCAGCTACATGGCATCTTCCTCACTCCACCTACCCTCTCTCTATTTCCTGCCTGGCTTTATTACTCTGGTAAGTCATTGGCTAAAACAGCTTTATTCATTAACCAATGGTAATAAAACATATTCACAGCATACAGAGTGGAATCCCACATCATTTCTTAAAGTACATCTGAGAATCTTCCAAAGGAAACCCTTCGCTTTACAAGTTTGATGGCCAATGGGACCAGAAAAGAGGAAAGAAATGAGGACCCTGTGGGAACAGGTTCACACTGCCTCCAAACAGCCACATCACCTGCGACCTGGTTAGCGTTATTTGCTAAGTGAGTGATTTTTTTTTTTGTACAGTTATATGTGATACTGGCCATCAAACCCAGGGCTTCAAACACAGTAGGCAAGCACTCTACCACCAACCTACATCTTCAGCCCCTTATTTGTAAGGGGGGTTTTGGTTTTGTTTCATTTTAACCAAGATTAAAAACAGTAAGAACTGTCAAATCTGAAAAAGACAGTCAGTTGGTACAGAAAGAGACAAGGGAAACCTGAAAAGCAGACACGGCCTTGAAGGGAAAGAAGAAACGTGCCCACTGTTGCCGAGCTTGGTCCAGGTTGTTCGGGGAAAGCAGCTGTTGGAACATATTTCCCTGCACTTTAGAACCAGTCTCTCTCCATTTTCATCATTACATTTCCCATCTGTAAAGATGATTATAAAAGTGTACTGCAAGATGGCCACAATTGGCCATTTGTGCGTATCGCTCCTATTGACAGTGGACACCAACACTACATAAGCCATCTCTGCGGGAAGGTGTTCAGCTGCACAAGTTTGCACCACCGGGAGTTGAGGCAGGGGGTCAGGCGAGTAGAGGAACTGAACAAAATGAGACCTGACCCTGATAAGCAACAGACTGATGAACAGCTCTACAACCTGGACTATTTGAAAACCTAAGAGGTCGCTTGAGTCCTTCATGTCCTTGCGTGAAAAGGACATCTTTAATACATGAGCCTATACTGTGTGGAAGTTAGAGTTCTTGAAAACTTGTAGGACTCTTGGGATGGCTCCAGGGGTAAAAGCGCTTGCCTCCAGGCCTGACAGTCCAAGTTCAATCTCCAGATACCCAGCGGTGAGAAAAGCAACTCCTACAAGGAGTCTCTAACCTCTATGCATGTATCACACACAAACACATATACTATATAAATAAACAAATACAAATGAGACCTGACCCTGATAAGAAACAGACTGATTAGCAGCTGTAAACCTGGGCTATTTGAAAACCTTGAATGACCATTTTTTAACTAAATGCATTCTTTCCTCTCAAAAGTTCTGTTCATAACTGTCATAGAAATAAATAAATAAATAAATACATAAATAAATACATACATACATATATACACAAATAAATAAATACAACATCGAATTGTCTCGTGAGGTTTCTGGTTATGGATGCAGTGACCTGACTCTTTTGCTGTCAGGTCACCACAGGAAGGTGAGCAATGAGCAGACGAAGAACCAGTTCTGTTCTGCCTTCATTAGTGGGAAGCTCTTCCATAAGGACTAATGTACTCATGAAGACCAAGGGCACCTGAAATGAATTCTCACAGCCTGAATTTGAAAAGTGGAGCTCCATGGGCTAGCAAGAACCGGGCAAACCGTGGTCTATGTCAACACATTTCAAAGTGGGCTGGGCCAGGAGCTGAAAAGGAGAGTCACAAAATGACAAGCAAACCAAAACGCAAAACCAGAAGACAAAAAAAATCCATCCACAATAGCTTCAGAAAGATAAAATAGCCAGAAATCAACACAATCAGCTGGGTGAAACTCTTTTACAATGAAGACACTGGAAGATAAAAAAGACTTCATATGCTCATGGATTGGCAGAGTCAATATTGTAAAAATGACTATATTATGGTATCAGAAATGATCTACAGATACAACACAATATCCAACAAAATTCCTCATAGGACTAGGAAAAAATGGTTCTAAAATCATGTCTTCAAGAAGCCACCACATAAACAAAGCAGTCTGAATCTGAAAAATGGATCTCAAAAGATGATCCCAAATTCCAGAGCCACAGTAACAAAACCAGACACATATACTAACAAACTATAATAGACCTCGTTATAAACTCACTCAACTGCAACAGTCTGAACATTCACTAAAGTGTCAAAAATATATGGAAGAGAGATAGTCTCCTCAAACAGTGATGGTGGGAGAGCTGACAGCGTCTGTAGAAGGGTGTAACTAGATCCATATGTCTCTAAATTTAAGAAAACTTGATCCAAAATGGACAAAAACCTTGTCATAAGACCTGAATCCTTAAAACCACTAGAAGAAAGCCGAGGCAACACCCCAAGACATAGGCATAAGTAAAGACTCTCTGAAAAGGCTTCTGGTAACACAGAAAATGATCCCAAGAGCTGCATCCTGGTTAGATTGTTGTCAACTTGACACAAACTATAGTCAAAAGGGAAGAGGAACCTCATTCAAGAAAATATCTCTAACAAAGACACTGCCCTGTAGGCACGTCTGTGGGGCATTATTGTTGTTGTTGTTGTTGTTATTGTTATTATTATTATTAATTTATAGAGGAGGGACAAGTCCAGGGGAGACATGGCACCTCTGGACAAGTGGAATAAAGAAGCAGGCTGAGGGAGCCACGAGATGCTAGCCAATAAGCAGGATTCCGCCATGGCTTCTGAATCCAATCCTACCTCCCCATGTCTGCCTTGAGCACCTGTCCCAACTTCTCTAGTGATGCAGAGTGGCCTAGGAGTTGTCAGGGGAACTAAACCCTCTCTTTCACAAGCCGCTTTAGGTTATTTGACCACAGCGTTGGAAAGCCTGAGCCAAATGGGATCCACGGAATTAGAAAGCTCCTACATGGCAAAGGAAACAATGAATGAAGAATAAATGAACAAATGAATGAATGAATGAATGAACGACCTACAAAATGGGTTTATTATTGAGCATCAACAAAAAGTATCAAAAGTTCAATAGCAAAACAAACCATCTTGTCAATAAATGGGCTAATGAGCTGAACAGGAAACTTGCAAAGAAAGAAATGAAAAGGACAATAAATCTTTGGAAAGGTGTTCAACACCTTAGCGATCAGGGAAGTACAAATTCGAACCGCTTTGAGATTCCATTTTACCACAGTCAGAGCGGCTGTCATCAAGAACCCTGATGGCAACTACTCAAAGTACTGAGACTAAATGACTGTTGAATGCGCAGCCGTAAACGTCCAGCTAGGTCACCTCCTCTGAGGCTTGGGGAACATCGTGGAAGATGGGGCAGAAAGAACACAGGAGTCAGAAGTGAGAGAGGCACCGTAGATTTCCCCTCCTTTCCCTGAGGGTTGGCATGCAGTTAATGTTGATGCAGGAGAGAAAGACATTTCTTGCTAGAAGGAGCACCCGCCCATGGAAACACATTCCTTACCCATGCTCCTTGCTGCAAACAACCCTCATACAGCTCACTGCATCACGCACACACACACATACACACACATTCACACTCGAACACATGCACATGCCTTCCACCTAGCTGCCTTCTACGGTGTTTCCTGGCCTGTTGCGCTTACCCATTCTTCCTACATCTGTTGGTACCTCCATCCACTGTTGTGACTCTGCCATCATCCGTTCCTGCTCTGTTGCCTTTGTCTCTCTAAGACAAGCCTTAGTCCTCCGTGTCTCTCTAAGCACCAGGAGACACACAGAGAACTTCGGTTCACCCTTCTCAAAACTCCTCTTCCTAGACATGGATTTTAAAGGAAACACTTTCCTCATATGTAGCCCCCCAGGGAAAGAGGCTGGGGAGGGGAAAGTCTCCTACCTATCCACAGTTTTCTGCACACATCCGTCTCCAACCCCAACTCTTTCACATTCTTTAGAAAAGCTTTTGGATGAGGGTACAGAACAAAGTTTTCCCACTTTCTTTGAAAGTCTTACTGTTTTTTTTTCCTGAGGTTGAACTTAGCCTGTTACATACCAGACAAGTGCCCTATTTCTGAACAACAATCTCAACCCTTGTTTTCATTTTTATTTTAACAAAAGCTCTCACTACATTCCCCAGGATGGCCTTGAACTCACCCTGTGGCCCAGGCTAGCCTGGAGTGTTGATCCTAAGGCCTCAGCCTCCCAAGTAGTTAACTTACAGGCCTGTGCCACCAGCCCTTGGGTGTCTTTGCATGTTCTGCATGGATGGCTTTTATTGTTACCGTAACGAAGTTACTAGCATCTCTCCTACCATCATCTGCTGCTTCCTCATATAAATCCTTGAAGGGCATTTAACAATTTGTCAGCTAAGCTTCCCATAGTTCAAGTTCTTCAAGACAGGTTTTTTTTTTCCAATGAGAAACAATTGTTAAGGAATGAATGACAAAATTATTTTATGTGTCTTATATTCAAGGTAAAGTGAGCTGGCTGAGCGTGGTAGTGCCTGCCTTCAATCCCAGCACTCCAAGGCAGAAGCTGGTCCAGTTCAAGGCCAGTCTAGATTATGCAGTGAGCTCCAGGTCAGTCAGAACTGCATACTGAAACTATCTCAAAGAAAAAATTACAAAGTGAATTCATAAACAGAAAGAAAAAATGTCTCAACAATAACCCAGGCATCTCAGTCCAAGCAGCTTTTCAGTACACAGACATGAGCTGTTTTCTGCACAAATCTAGAGAAAAATCAAACATAGCATTGGTGCAAATAAAATAAGACCACATCAGGTTATCTTGACACAGAAAGCCTTGAGGATGTGGGACTATAAACAAAAAATATTCAAACAAACAACTTTGAAAAACCACCACCCAAACCCCTATCATACGCCAAATTCAAACATTGTCCATTGCCCAAAGAGCAATTGTATATTCCTCTTGAGAAGGCCACTTGCTTCCAGCTGCTAACCACACCACCTTTGCATGCAGCAGCATTTATCTGGGAAAATACTTTTATGATTGTTGCATAAATGTTTCTATCATGATTTATATAAACGAGGGGGGAGCTATAATTGTCAAATCACGATTTTCTCGCAATAAAATCTGCACAGGCAAAAAAGAGGCTGTTTCATGAGGCTTGTCATACACATCTATAATGAGGCTGAGGTGGGGGGCTTGTCAGGAATTCAAGGCCACCCTGGGCTATGTGATGAGCTCATGGCCAAGGCTGGAATGCACTATGAAATCTTGCCTCAAAACAAATCAAATAAAGGGTACAGAAGAACCCCATAGTGGCCAGGATCCAGATATCAGGACTGTCCTCATCAGTACCTAAAAGTAAAATTTAAAAAAAAACTGATCCAAACCCCATTCATCAGACATATCGTCACTGAATTTTGATGGGCACTGGAAGATGCAGTGAACAAAGCAAGTGGGAAACCTGTCTGCATGGCACTAGCGCCTTAGGGAGGAAACAGAACTGACAGGAACCAATGGCACTATGGGCCTGCACTATGGGCCTGGGGCTATGAGGGAAGCAAACAGGTAGAGTGATAAGTATAACCGAGGTGAGTAACTCTCTGAGAACAGGAGGGTAAACGTGAGATGTCAAGAACAAGAAAGAGCCAAAGACACAAAGAGCTGGGAGAAGAACATCTCCAGGGACAGGCAAAAA
>LOEQ01003867.1:99976-113783 GCA_001685075.1 Bramus lutescens
TCTCTCTCTCTCTCTCTCTCTCACACACACACACACACACACACACACACAACATATACAGAATTTCAAAAAAAAGGTAATGTTTTCAAAAGAAGAAAAAGAGACAGAGAGAGGGGCGGGGAGAGGGAATGAGTACACACACGCATGCTTGCAGGCACCCAGGCTGCTTTCTCCTTTCTAGACAGCCCTACCCAGGCATTCCTGGCTTGCTTTCCTTTCTGCTTCTAAGTATAAATTCTTGCTTGTCACCTGGCAGTGGTGGTACACCCCTTTAATCCCAGCACTTGAGAGGCAGAGACAGGTGGATCTTCGTTCAGTGAGTTCGAGGCCAGTCTGGTCTACAGAGCGAGTTCCAGACAGCTAGGACTGTTACACAGAGAAACCATGTCTTGGAAAAAAAATTTTTTTATTTATGTATTTATTTTGCTTATCAACCTTTAAATCCTTCCTTCCTCTCCTTGCTTTGATGGCTCTGCTGAAGACCCCTGAATGACTGTAGAGTCTATAACCTGCGGCCAAGCACCTTGTTAAGGAAAAAGAAGGTTCCACCATCAAACCTGAACTCTTGTCATACACATGTCCCCCAGATCGGCTGGGTGTCGCCCACAGTGATGGTTAATATTGTCCACTATACAGGATCTGGAATCAGTCACATCGGAAATGAATCTCTGGACATGTCTGTGAGGAAATGCCTAAACTAGGTTAACCGAGGAGGAGACACCCACCCTGAATGAAGCGCCATCATTCTATGAGCTGCGGTCCCCACATCATTAAAAGGAAAAAGCTAAAATAATGAAGTACAATAAGGAGGTTTATTATTTGGGGGCAAGGGCTAACAGGGTAAAACCATCACCTTCCTCCCCCGCCCCCCTCCCGGGCTTCTGGGCTTCCTGACTCTGGATCAGGTATGGCCGGCTGCCTTGTCTCAAGTTCCAATAGCCATGATTTCTCCTAGCACCTTGTACTGCATCTCAAACTGTAAGCCAAAAATCAGCCCTGCCTTCGTTCAGTTGCTTTCTCAGACTTTTGGTCAGAGGAAGTGAGAAAAAGTTAATATCTGGGCCGTACCACAGTATGCAATTCATCCCTCAGGAGCAGCCCCTCCGCAGTAGAGAAGAAGGAACAGGATGAACTAAGTGGGCAGCCCATTGTTCAGAGAAGAACCAGAAGACTGGAAATGGGCACATGCTGATCTCAGTTCTCATAAAACTGAGTCTGGGGCTAGAGTTCAGCTCAGTGATGGAGAACTGTCTGGTCTAAGCAAGGCCCTGGGCTCATCTCAGAAAGGCGGCGGTGGTTGGGGGGGATGGATCTTCAGTTTATATAATTTGTACAATAAAAATGCATTATGGAACTCACAACGTCATTCAAAAAAAACACATTAAATTCAAATTTCTGGCATCAGTTTTACACAAAATTAACTTTGTTTTGCTGAGTCTAAGTTCCCAGATTATACCCACCATCTCACTAAGTGTGGCTTTCCGGTTCACAGTACATGTCCTGCTCGCTGACTCGAAGATGTCAGTAGTCACCATTTAAACTACTGCTCCGAAAAACACGCTCTCTAGGAGAAATGTTTGCTGATTTTACGTACACCCTTGTCTACTTCTGTGTCTCACGGTCCTGTGCTGGCCAGTTGACTCTTCGGCGCCGCACAATGAGCACGTGGCAAAAGGAGCGGTGAGTGGAGCGCGGGAAATGGCTCAGCAGTTAAGAGCACCTGCTGCTCTCACAGAGGACCCAAGTCTCATTCCCAGCACCCACACAGTGGCTCCCAGTCACTGGTGACTCCAGTCTGAGCGGATCAGATGCCCTCTTCCTACCTTCACGGGACCCAAGCACTCTGCAAACACACACATGAGGATCAAACACCGACACATGTAAAATAAAGACAAAACAAATCTCAAAAAGAGAAATGCAAAAGGAACCTTCAGGCATAAACACTATCTTGGGGCTACCAAATACTAACACTGATTTCTTTAAATAAGGTTAAAAAATTAAGATATGAACATACTACTTTTTAATATTTTATAGAAACAGCACCAAAAAAATTCTTAAATTTTTCCTATGTTAATGAGGTAGTGGGGGGACACAGATGACATAACCAGAACCAAGAGAAAGCCTGAATAAAAGCTATAGCTTCACTGGCTTTCAGTTGTTGGCTTTTATTTTCAATTTTAGTGGTCGCATGGCTAAGTGATATAGTTCCATTAGCTTTGCTATCAATAGCATCTCTGCGATGTGGGTCACCATGGTAACAGTTGCCCAAGATGCTTTTCATAGACTTGGAGGTAAGTGAAGCCAGCTGAAGCCATCCACCTATTATCTGAGCCTGCATCCATTTGCCATGGGTGCCTTTTGACACCAGATGGCAAAAGCTCTCTCCTCGGAACATGCTGATGACATTTTCTAAAGGCTAAGGAACATTCTCAAGTTTAATTACAAACCTGGTTCCCATTTCCTGTTATCCCATTACTTTCCCTCAAGCCCTGGACCTTTCAATTTCTTTCTCACCATGGCCTCTCACTAGGCCGGCTTCAACCTCATGACCCTCCCACCTCAGCCTCCTCAGGGCTGAGATTTGCTCTGCTTCATCATCCCCGGGCACCGCTCAACTCTCTCTTCGAAGCAGATTTGAGACCCTTTCTCTGGCTCTGAGGTCCCCTCTCTCATTGGCAAAATCTATTATTTCTGCAATTAGCATATTGAGGGACGTGCAAAATGAGCCTGATTCAGTAGGGCAGTCGCGAGGCAGCAAGAACCAGGGAGTCTGGGAGGCCCGGTGCGAAAGCTGCGGAATTATCATATGAAAGGCACATGCTAATGGGAGTGGGTGGCTGGAATCACACATACACAAGCACACGCACACACACACACCCCAGGCCTGAGCCAAGTACAAGAGCACAGGCGTTACCCAGTGTCTGGAGGTGACCTGTGGCTCATTATAACACTAAAGTACGAACCCTGGGTAGAGATTGTAATATGCTAATTAGACATGTGACACATGTTGTTGCTCATAGAACCACGTGTGACAGAGCAGGACTGCACTAAGCAAATGGCCTGGAAGTCTTCACTGAGGCATGTAACCCTGCCCCTATCCTTTGTTTGAGTGTGGTCCCTTAGCTTCCCACACTTTCCCCTGCTCCAGCCTGCTACCTCCTTTGGGAAAATCTTTTCCTGATAAACTTCCACCTCTTTCTAAGACCATTCCTGTGTCTGCTCCGGTACACAAGAACCCGGAACCTCTCCAGATGTGCCCACAAAACCCCAGTACCTGCTGCTATCAGTCAGATTAAACGTCCATCAAATATTTATCACTAATTTATGCTCCAAACTTAACACCTTCCTGCTAGATTTCCTAAGCTATCCAGTGCAATAGGACACAGTGACTGCTCATGGCCACAATAACCAGCACCCCCAGCCTCAAACATCATATTCCCAAACCTCCCTCCTTCCTATACTCCCAGCCTCTGGTAACCACAATTCTGTGGCCTCTTCAGATTTTTCCATATGATGAGGTCATCAGTGCTCGGCTTCTGGTGCCTGGCTTATTTCACTTGGCAAAATGGTTTCCAATTCCATACATGTTGTCATGACAACAGCCTTTCATTCTCCTTGTAGTTGAACAGTATCCAGTAGTTTATACATACTTTTTTTTTTAAATCCATTCATCAGTCAACAGGCAGGTTGTTTCCATTCTTGGTTTCTGTGAATAAGGCTTTAATAAACATGGGAGAGCAGATGCCTCCTCAACATATGGATCTCATTTCTATTGGCTATAAATACCCAAGAGTGGAACTCCGCATAGTCCTATTAGTGTTTAGGGAACCTCCACACTGTTTCCCACGATGGCTAGACTGATTCACATTCTATAGCACTGTGACGCACTAAGGGCTTGCTCTCATCCATATTCTCACAGTACCCACTGTCTTTGCTCCTTTCTGTAGTTGCTTTCTTCCTAGAGCACAGCGATAGCTCCCTGTAGCTTCATTTTCCATTTATCTGATCGTGATGTTGTGTGGAGCACTTTTTAAAGATTTTTTTGATCCTATGCACATGTGTGTGCATGTGTGATGTGTGAGTTCTTGTGAAATCCAGAAGAGGGTATCAGTGAGCTACCCAGTGTGGATGCTGGGACCCACACTCAGGTCCTCTGCAGGAGCCATCTTTCCAGCCCGCAAATGTCCGATTCATAGCTTTTAAGATGTTCCAATAGAGAGGGAGAGATGTCTCGGTGGTTAAGGATGCTTGCTGTGCAGCCATAAAGTCCTAAGTTTGGACCCTAGCACTCATATAATGACCGAGGTGTGGTCTTGCCTTTGCCTACAACCCCAGCACTGGAGCATGCAGATTGCTGCGGCTTACTGGTGGCCAGGTTGACCAAATAACGTGAGCTTCAGGTTCATGCTAGAGATGAAGAACCTGCCTCAGAGAAATTAGGCTGAGGGTGATAGAAAAGGATACCAGACACAGTCATCTGGCCTCTATGTAATGTGTGTGTGTATGTGTGTGTGTGGTGTGCAATGTGTTTGGTGTGTGTGTGTAATGTATGTGTAATGTGTGTGTATGGTTGTGTGCTTGTGTGTTTGTGTGGTGTGTGTATGTGTAATGTGTGCGTGTATGGTATGTGTGTGTTTGTGTGGTATGTGTGTGTGTGGCATGTGTGTGTGTAGTGTGTGTGTATGTGTGTGTGGTGTGTGTGTAATGTGTGTGTGCTTGTGTGGTGTATAGTATGTGTGTTGTGTGTGTACACTCAACAGAATTGGATACTACTGTTTTGAGAAAATGACTATATAGGTCTATTTATGTATGTGTGAGACACAGGGGATCCAATCTAAAACTTTCTTCACACTAGGCAAGCACTCAAAGAACTAAACTACTTGCATCCTCAGCTCTATAGATTTTTTATCTATTTTTCTAATATCGGTTCTTCTGGTAATGAACATAGAATGCCACTGTACTGCTTTGTATGTCCTCTACAATCCCTTTCACCAATATTTTACATTCTTCAAGATTTCCCATCTTTCAGATTCAATTTATTCCTTGATATTTTGTTGTATGGGTGGGGAAGGGTAGCTGCTGTCAGAGGAATTGGCTTCTTCATTTTCTTGCACACAAATCTGCATTTTAAAATTAGTTATAAATTATATAATAAACAACTTGAAATATTTCAAAACTTGGGGCTGGGTAGAAGGCTTAGTTGGTAAATCTAAGATTAGATTGGAGTCAAAACAGCCTCAGGAAAGAGGGGGATTTCTTTAGCACATTCATATGTGGATACACGTGGTATTTGTGCTAGTAAAACACGTGGTCAAGCTTTTGACAAATGCTCGAAAGAATACGTACATATTCTGTGTATTTTTTTTTTTGGCATGAGTGTGCCGAGAGGAAAATGGGAGGAAGCAGAGCAAAGAAGGAAAAGCACGAGAAAGTTTCAGTTGTCTTAGTAACATCTTCGAGATGGAGCAAACCCAGGCTGAACATCAAGCCACTGCCCTAACACCAGCCTCAGAGTTGGCAAAGTCACCAAGGCTAGTATGTTTTCATCTGCAAGATCCTGGAGTGTGACTGAGCACAGAAGCACTGTGTATCCTCATACACACCTGTAACCCAGCACTCGGGAAGTGGAGTCAAGGGTATCAGGAGACCAAGGCTATCCTTGGCTACAAAACATTTTAGTGGCCAGCATTGGCTATAGGAGATTCCGTCTCTCAGAGCAACAATGAAAATGAGTGAAGAAGAGTTAAGGACATGCATCTGAGATCATGGCAAGAGGGTGGAGAGACTTTATCTTTGGAGTGGGACGGCAGCTATTCTCTCCAGGCTTATTAGATTTTAAGTTCCCCACATCTTCAGCTATTACTGTTTATATTCATTCATTTGTGTGTGCGCACATATGTCATAGTGTGTGTGTAAAAGCCAAAGAATAACTTGTTAGAGTTGGTTCTCTCCTTCTACCATGTGAGTTCTGGGGATAGAACCGTGGCATCAGGCCTGGTCACAGTGCCCTTACCTGCTGAACCATCTCTCCAGTCCTGACAGGCTTGGGTTTTTCTTAATCATATTTATTTATTTGTATGTGTATGTTCATGCATGTGCAGGTGCCATGGTACACATGTGGAGGGAGAGAACCATTCACAGGGATTGGTTCTGTCTTTCTACAGCTGTAGGGATAGAACTCAGGTTTGGTGAGAAGCACCCTTTCCCCCTGAGCCATCTTGACGGTCCCTCCACTGTTGTCTAAAGGTAATAGAGCATGTAAATTTTTTTTGTGAAGTTTCCTTTGGATCAAATGTTAGTTAATGCATGCATATGTGATATCTTTTCAGGTACTGCCCTGGTGCACTGGCCTCTAGAGATATTTCTGTAGTTTACAAAGAAGACCTTCAGCAAGCTGAATTTTCACAGTAAGAAAGGGGGAGACATTGGCCATCGCACCTTCTCCACACTCCCCGGATCTTCAGTGTACACCCATGCCTATTCTAACCAGGCCTAAGATAATGGTACAAAAGCAGCATCCAAACACACACTCGTTTTCTGTAAGATTCACATGCACCTCCACAACAGCTTTACTTGATCACACCTTTACGTGAGCACACAGATAACAATTCTGTTTGTATTGTTTGTAAAACCCTTGGCTTAAAGTAGTCTTCCCCGGCCCAGTGCAAAAGAATGGCCTAGTGTGTCCCGGAGCCCACACTTAGGTGGTCCTGCACTGAATGTGCTGTCAATCACCTCCCCTCATTTACAAGGCACCAGGATGCAGGAAAAAGGTGTTATCTGCTCAAGGCCTGATCTACAGCTTAAATGCCTGGCTGGCTCCTCATATACTCTGCTGGGAAACACAGGCACAGAACTGTGAGGGCAGCTCATCTTTCTGGTTGGGAAGTTAAAAACAGAGCATCTCATCACCATAGTTACAGCCATTCTGTCAGTAGTCTTGAGCCCTCTTGAACCCAGAAGATCAGTTAAGAGGCCAGCGGGGACAGTGAACGGCTGCTCCACTGACAGCTGAAAGCCACAAAGGCTTGCTGTGCCCTAGAAGCTTCGACGCATGTCCTTTCAGATGACAGGCCTACACTGGGAGGGAGCATTTTAAATGTGTTCTCCCATGTGCAAAATTAGAAAATGCAGTGTGAACTTGAGCTTATTTTAAAAATTAACTGGAAATCGCAAACATTGGGCCTGCAAGATGACTTCGCAGGTAAAGGCACTTGTTGCCAAGGCTGACTCCTAGGGCCCACGTGTTGAAAGAAAAGAACAAAATCCCCAAAGCTGCTCTCTCTGTTCCACACACCTGCATGCCTACACACGTACACAACAAATAAACAAACAAATAAAATTCTAAAACTTGGATGTATCTTTGCAAAGATACAATACTTGTGGTGTAATTTACATTAATACTCACATTAAATAAATAAATAAATTGGATTTAAGGTTATAAGAATTAGGACTGCAACAAAAGAGCATCTCTGGTGTGCAGTGAGGTACAGAGGCCAAGGATGTAGGAGCTGCTGGGTCCTGGGCTGCAGGGGCAGAAGAGGGAATCAGAAGGCAGACTGGACAAAGCCTTCCTACTGGGCTTTGTAGGCACGAAGGAGCCAGTGGGATTCTAGACAGAAAGCAAGATTGTCAGGTTTGATCACAATTGTCTCTCTGGAGAACATACAAAAGATAGAGCCCCACCCCAGGATGGGAGGAGCATGCTGCAGCAGTGAAGCAGTGTCTGTGTTCAATGTACTTTTCTTCTCCTTAATATGTATTCATTTTTTAAATTCCTGAAAATACAGGTTAGTTTTTGTTATGCTTTCGTTTCTAGCTGTTTTGTGGATAGAAAAGACATGCCAGGTGATAATGATGAATACTGTCTTATGAGAGACCTAAGTTTAATTAGTCCCTTTTATATGCATCTGAATTGTAGCTGGATATTCAGCTCAGTTAGTAGTGATTGCCTGGCATACACAAGGTCATGGGTCCAGTCTCCTGCATCAGTTAAACTGAGCGTGGTGGTGTACATGTCTGGTCCTGGTATTAGGCAGGAGGATCCACTTCGGGTCATCCTCAGCTACATATGGAGGTCAAGGCCAGCCTGACATACATGAGACCCTCCTCCAACAAAAGGAGCACTCGGGAATCTAAGACATTTTTTATTAGGCTCTCATGCATGTTACATTTCAGAAACCTGAAACCTGCCTGTAGTGAGAAGTCAGATAGTCTTTTAAGGACTCCCAAGCAGAACAAACATCTATAGAACTCCCTTAGAAATAAATTAATTCAAGTAGTTATAATGTATTCTGGTGGGAGGGGTGGAAAGGAGAAATAACACTACCAAAAAAGGGGGGAGGGGGACAAAAGGGAAGCCAGGGAAAGCTGGAAGCTGTACTGCGTGGGGTTCCCTGGGCAACAGAACATCTTTCTCAGTGACCTTGCACTGATGAGTAAGAGAACCTAGACAGTACTGAATCCCAGCAGCATCCTCATGAGTCAGCTATGACTACAGCCACAGCGGCTCCCATTAGCCAGGACAGCTGAGGAGGTGAAAAGAATTTTCAAGAATGACAAGCCCCCCCACCCAGCTCTGGGGTGACATCCTACATCCTGATACTTTGAGAGAATTTTATTTGAAAAAAGAGATTCAGGTTCTAACATCTTTAGGTACTGTGCTATAAAAAAGACACATTCCACACCCTGCAGCAAAATAAGCCCCTCCTTTTCTTGTTTGGCAGAAGTAGCAACAGACCTATGGGAGATAAGTTATATTCCTAAAAACCATACAGCTAATAAGTGACTCAATTAGAACTGGATACCAGTAAGTTTGGGGGGAGTGGATATCCAAGTATGCACACATGTGTGTGTATGTACATGTATGTGAGTACTCTTACCAGTGTAGACATGTGTAGAAGCTGGAGGTCAGTGTGAAGGGTCTTCCTCTATTACTCTCCAATTCACTTTTAGAGTCAGGATCTCTCAGCAAACCTCTACTATACTGGCTAGTCAAGGAGTGCCCACAATCCCCCTGTCGCTACAGCCCATCATCACTGGGGTTAAGTTTATGCCAACAGAAAACTACCTCTGCTGCGGTTTTCTCTCTCAACAATATTCACAGGAACGGTGCATCTCCAGCCTCATTGCTTCACCCACCTAGGGTTCTTGATGAAAATTCTGCTTAAATAAATAGCTTTAGGGTGGGAACTGATATTACATATTGCCCACCAACCAGCTCCTAGATGTTATGAGTCTGTCCTCCACAACATCATGATTAGCAAAGCTGTAATGAACAATATCCCTGTAGCTGTGAGTTCTGTGTTATCGTTCCCCACAAAGGATGTGGAATCAAAGCCCTCCACCTTGAGGGCTGGATTATAGTATGTGCCATAATTGTCTATGTGGTATTGTGGGTAGAACCCAGGACCTGCCTCTTGCATGTTAGGCAAGAACTCTACCAATTGTTATGTCCCCAACCCTATTTTTATCTTTGTGACTCACCCCCAAAGGTGTGTGTGTGTGTGTGTGTGTGTGTGTGCAAGTGCACACATACTGCTGCCAATCAGAGAAGGTCAAAAGACAACTCTCTACATTGTGGGATGGAACTCAGGTCATCGGGCCTACATATAGCATCTCTACCTACTGAGCCACCTTGCTGGCACCAGTCCTCTTTTTAGTAAAAGAAAAACCTGATCATAGTAGCTTACATCTGTAATCCCAGTCATCTGAAGGCTGAAATAAAAGGCCTGCCACAAGTTCAAGGGCGGTGTGGGCTACAGAATGAGACCTTGTTTCAACACCCAAACAACCCAGCAAAGAAGAAGTATGCCGCATAAGAAGGCAGCAGTGTGATGGGTTGGACCTAACCAAGGACCGCAAAGGCGCTGAAAACCTGCTGCTTTCCTGTTAATAATGCTCCATGCGCACATGCTGCTCTGTATTTAATTGCAGTGGAATTGTAACTGAGGACCTCAACTCTGACAGGCACTGATTAGATCACTGTGGACTGAGTATTGAGCACTAGGCAGACATATGGTCTGGTTTACTGTGAGCAGAGGCCAAAGCAGAAGGGAAAATGAGAGGGAAAAAGAACAAGCACCCGTTTTTTCTGCCTTAAAAGCAGTTTTTCTGTAACACATGCCACACAACAGCGTCTAAGAATAAAACGTCTCTTTTCAATCCACAAAGGATGAAAAGGGGCTTCGAGGACGGCGCTGCAGAGCCCACAATTATTCTTGAACAAAACTAACACATTCAGTCAGTACTCGGTTTTAATTTAGCCTGTTGCCAAGGAAACATCAATATCCCAGTATATTCAAAGCAAATCTTTCTTCTTCCATGGTTTTGAAGGGACTGTTTACTGAAGGAGCAGCCATCAAGTGACTCCAGCAGACAGGCTTAACACCAGTCACTAGATGAATCCTTAACAGATAACGTAACATAATTTTCCTACTGTAGTCCAGAGTAGATCATTATTACTAGGACCTGCTCCCTTTAATTGGCGTGTGGTTTGACGTCTCACTGGATATGGTGAGGAACCCACGGATTTAAACCGAATCTCCTGATTCTGCATAATGCAATAGAAAGGAATGCAGCAAGGACCCCCTATTTATAGGTGGCATGTCACATGCCTGCAGGGCCAACTGCTGGGAGGTGGAGGCAGAAGGATCAGAAGTTCAGGAGCAGCCAGACCTACATGAGACTCCTATCCCAACAATAAAAGAGAGCCTCATTTTCTCCCTCAGCAGCGCTAACATAACAGTTGGCATGCTGAAATGAACTGATGGAAAGTGAGGCACAGAAAGACTTTTTAGGAGGCCTGTCTTGGGCTGGCAAGATGACCCCTTGAGTAAAGGCACTGGTGGCTTTGACCACTGGGCTTCACTTCCTGTAACCCACATGATACAAGCAGGGAACTAACTCCCACAGGCTACTCTCTGACCTCCACACAAATGCTGGGGCATCGAGGACACACACACACACGCGCACACACACACAACACAAAAACTTAAATGTCTTATAGATATATAAGATTTTTTTAAAATTATTTCATGGTACTCCAGAACTTCCAGCAAAGGAGAACCAAAACTGAGGTCAGCACACCTAATGCTGTGTGTCATCAGTCATCGGGGACATGGGTGCAAAGAGCAGAGGCAGAATATGTGTGACCATACACACTTGGCCGTTCCAACCTTCCGGAGTAAGGGTGGGGCCTGATGAGAAGTTTAACATCATCCTCAGCTACAGAGGGAGTTCATGAGATCCTGTCTCAAAGGGCACAAAGGGGGAAGACGGCTCTGCAGTTAAAAGCACAGAGGACCAGAATCCAGTTCTCAGTACCAATGTCTTACAAACGCCTGGAACTCTGGCTCCCGAGTATCCAATGCCCTTTCCTGACTTCCTTGGCAAGGCACATGAGTAGCATGCACTCACACAAGCACATACACATAAATAACCATAATAAAAATCTTTTAAAGGGAAAGAAAAGAAACATCCCTTTCAGCTTCGTAGCTTATTAGAGTTAATTTTATATATCCCTTTAGGGCAGTAGGCAACGTTGGGAAGACATATAGTAACTTTCTTAAACACATTTACTCCAAGGTTTAGTCATTGTATCTAAGTACATCCCAAACCACTTCCTCCCCCACCACCCACATGCTTCTTTCATTATTATTTTGTGGTATTTGTGGAGCATGCTCAGATCTTGGTGAGACTTGGGTCCATCACCTGCTGGCATATCTCGGTCTCAGTATTTCTGATGCTGATTACTAAATACAGCCCGTGGCTTGGCCCCATTTCAGACACTACAATCAAACACTGGGCAGTCTGAATTTTCTAGAATACATGCCAACAGTGAGACAGTTCGCAGCTATGAGCAAAATATGAAAGTCAAGTATAGATTATGAGTTGACACAGTGACCCTGGGTGGCTACTGTGGCCGTGCCCACCAATTAGAGTTGCAGTGGCATCCCACAGGTGATGGGGATAAGAAAATCAATGTGTGGGATACATTCTGATTACACGTATTCCAGGCCCAGCTTCCCACGCGCAGCCTTTCCATGACAGTTGATGTGAGAACAAATAAGACCCGGAAGAAATGAGAATGATCCCAGCCAAGGGGAACCAAGACGTCTTATTTGGAGCGTGCTTGCGAAGGGTTAAATGCTTGTGAGAGTTAAATGGCAGCACCGTTTAAACTGTTTAAACTCGATTTATTTACTTCCCTGTGAGTCTGCCTCTGACTAAAAGTGAGTGCTTTCTTGTGCCTGACAGCCTTCGCACAACCTCCTTCAGTGTGAAAATTCAGACTGCCCAGCGCTTGACGCAGTGTGTGAAAGACTGTTCTGTGTGTGGTTTTTTAAGCCTTAGCTGGCACACGCTAGCTAAGGCTTAAAAGGAAGAACAGAGTAAGTTTAGGGCAGAGAAAGAGCAAGAGAACTTTCTCTGCTTTCTTTGGCATGGGGGCTCGTGCAGAAGGGCTGAGGCTAGCTCAGAGGAAGAGTGCTTCTCTTGTGGAGGTGAGGCCTTGCATTCCAGCCCCCACACTGCCAGAGAAATTGAACAAACACTATGAGATGCCGAAGTCTCCTGAAGAATAGAGCATGCTGTGCCACACTGCCTAGCAATGAATTGAACCCTGAGCTAAGAATCTACAAGGTGGAGTCTTTAGATAATTTGTGTAAGTCAATCACCAAAGATTGACTCTTCAAGGTATTGGCAGATAATCCTTGATGACAAAAAAAAAAAATCAAAGCATCAGAGCAGCTAAATGGGGAGGCTGGGGACACCCAGA
This sequence comes from Bramus lutescens, assembly GCA_001685075.1. Taxonomy (NCBI): domain Eukaryota; kingdom Metazoa; phylum Chordata; class Mammalia; order Rodentia; family Cricetidae; genus Bramus; species Bramus lutescens. The sequence continues at coordinate 112,755 of LOEQ01003867.1, forward strand.
TGCCAGCCACCATGATCTTGCAAGGGCATGGAGGAAGGGGCAAAAACAAAGGATAGCCACAGGATGTCTCTGAGCCAACCAATCATGCACCAGTTTATTGCCACCCTCTTGCTCTCTGGATGTCCTGCTTTCCTCCAGCTTGGATTCTGTTGGCAGTTACCCCATAGGGCAGGGAGTGAAGGAGCCTCCAATACAGCAGGACCCCAATCCATTACAGGCTGGCACTTAAAAGTGAGTTCTCTTTCCGTCTTAATGGACTGGTGAGTCACGCCAGGCTATGTACCTAAGTACTGTCTTAGGAAAGCCAAACGTCAGTGGCTCAGGCTGGGGATGTTGCTCCATTGTTAGAGTAATTACCTGATATGCAAGACATGTGCATAAAACTGGGTATGGCTGGGCACATCTAGGACCCCAGCACTCAGTAGATGGAGGCTGGAGGCACATCAGTTCCAGATCATCCCCAGCTATATAGCGAGTTGAAAGTCATCCTGTGATACATGAGACTCTGTTTCAAAAAAAAATTTCATAAAAACAAAAAAAAGTGAAGGTTGGTCACAGATAAGTCTGTATGTGGTCTAAGTATACATAAGCTTTTCAATTACTTCAATTATTTTATTGATTTATTTAAGCAACAAAGAACTGATAGTAAAGATACATTAGCACCCCAAACAATTAAGTCAACAATAAAAGGCAGACATGGGGTCAGATATACATGCACCTGTAATCCCAGCACTTATAAAGCAGAGGTAAGAGGATTCTCCAAGCTTGAAGCCATCTTCCAGACCAGCCTAGGACTATATAATAAGACCCAATGTTTAAAAAAAAAAACCAAGCAACAAAAAACAGCATTGGGCATGGTAGTTTATACCTTAATCTCACCACTCAGGAGGCAGAGAAAGACTATCTCTGATGTAGGAGGGTCATCTGTCTATGTATTACTTTCATTGGCCAATAAAGCAACTGCCTTGGCCCTTTGATAGGCCAGCCCTTAGGTGGGTGGAGTAGACAGAACAGAATGCTGGGAGAAAG
>LOEQ01003868.1:0-21386 GCA_001685075.1 Bramus lutescens
GGGCAGGGACACAGGAAGGGAGGACAGGGGAGAGCAGGGGCAGAGGAAGGGAGGGCAGGGGAGGGCAGGGGCAGAGGAAGGGAGGGCAGGCAGCCTCTGTTTTTCCTTTCACACTACAGACAGGAGTTTGTTCTTGACTCCCACACCCTCCCCAAGCCCACAAACTCCATTGGCAGCCATCACACTTCCTCTCATGATCTTCTTGTTCCATGATTAATTCAGAAATGGCCAACGTGAGCCATTCCTGGAAGCCATCTGCTCGGTCACCTGACTTTGGAGATGACTGAGCCATCAGCATTCCTTTCTCATGATACACCTGAGAGGCAATGTTCGTGAGGACAAAGAGAAACAGCACAGCCTTGGGGACTGGCAGCTACATGGAGCAGGCGAGGGGGTGGCAGAGGAAGCTGGCTCTGGAGCAGGGTTGTCATTCTGTCCTGGAAGTTGGGATGAGTGGCATTCCTCCCCAAACAGCAATTTTTAGGACCTGCCTATTGACTTTCAAAATAATCCTTGTCCTCACTTATTTCCTCAAGCTCTTCCTCACACCAAACCCAGCTTGGGGGCATCCATGTCTTCTCCTGATCTGCTTCCGTCAGTCCCTGTGCCAGACGCACCAATGCCATGCACAAAGCCCCCACACGGCACCTCGCTCAGCATCTGCCCCCGTCGCTCAAGACCACAGGGACCGTGGTCCTTGCTCAGTCTTCACTTCCTTTATAGCCAGTGAGCACCCACAAAGTAGCTACATGCCACCAGTAGCCAGCCCAGCTTGACAGCCAGGAGGCGTGGCCTGGGCCATGACGTCACCACCATTCTCAGGCCCATGCTCTGGACCACCACTTCCAGAAGTTCTGAGCCCCTCTCTACCACCGCCATCTCCCGGCCATGACACCACCAGCTCTGCAGGCTTCTCTCTAAGCTAATGGAGCTCCATTGAGGCAAAATGACCTTTCTCCAGAGCTGGAGCCCTTACTCACAAGGGGGGGGGCAGAAACTCACCCCTACTTGCAGTCCAAAGAAGACAGTAAATGTGTTTTAGACTCTCACCTCACACTTCACTTCCCCCTCACCCCACCCCGTCATCAACCCCATCTCACTGTCAGGCCCCTCCTTCCTCCCACAAGCTGTCACCTGACTCTGAGGGCCTGCTCCACCCTCCCACTGCCTGCCAAGCTCAGGATCCTTCCCCTCCTTCCTCCCACAGCTTCATCCCCCTCCTTGCATCAACCCCTAAGAACAACAGGTTTCAAGCCAGACAGAGGGAGAAAGAGAGATGAAGTCTCCCACAGTGGTGCAGGTCCCACTTGGGTTGTGAGGCTAGAGTCTGAGGTACTGAAAGCTTTCTTTTATACGCTCAGTGAGCAGAAAGGGAACCTGAAAACCAAGGCCCATAAGATCAACAGACCCAGGTCACAGTCCTAAGCAAGGGCACAGGATACCTAAGCAGCTACCCAAAGACATAGCCCACCCACAAGCAAAGCACGTTCAAAGGAGCTGGGCTCCCATGATGCCCTGCAGATGGGAGTGAGGAGATGGCTCGGGTGAGCAGAAGAACACTGCATTTTAATGTCTCAGACACCTCAGAGTATAACAACGAAGACCATCGGAGCTGGCTGCTTATCCAGTCCAGCCCACTTGGACAGTCCCCAGTCCTTCCGGGGAACATGCATCAATAATCTTCTGCCTTCTCCTTACCGTGTGCACCCCTCTTCACCCCACTTCCCAACCTGGCTCTCCATCCTGGTGACAGATGTGTGTACTGAGCTGGTCTAAGGGCTTCCTAACTTCACCCGGGGAACGAATTGCCCAGTCTTCCTATACTGGGACAGAGGAAACTCACAGGAAAACAGAGAACACCTGGCGAGAGACCGCACCCTTCTGGATTGTGGCCCTAATGGGGCACAGGGCACGTAACGGGGCGCGGCACAGAACAGGGCGCTGAGCAGTGCCGCAGGCGCCCTCCTGTGTTGCTAGGGCATCTTTCTGGTTTGATTCCATTTTACTCTTCTCGGAAGATATTAAATCTCAGGCTCAGGTGTGCAGGGGCAGTAGCTTGGTGTTTAAACACTGACTCAGAAAAGTGCTCGGCAGCCCAGAATTGCAGACATTAAAGTTTCTAGGTAATCAGCAAAATTCTCTGATGATGTTCTTCAAGGAGGCCTTACAGCCAAGAGGGTCTTTAGAGACATGGAAGTGGTGGCTACGGCACCATGAGGCTGTGGATAAATGACGCAGGCCTCTTCTCCGAGTGTCTACAAGTGAACGTCACAAAACTGCCCAGCAGGGTGGGAGCTAATAGTCATGTTCATTCAAAGCAATACCTGTGTTCATGTCTATAAGTACATATAATAAATTATTACACTGAATGTACATATGTGTGTGCATATACTAATAAGTGCATTGAAGGCTAATGTTACATGTTGAATATATATTTATATGTGAAAAGTTAATGTATAATGAATATAACAGCAATTATGCCCTACTGGGCATTCAAAACAAATAGTCTTATTATTACTCATATATCACATTTTGCTCTTCATTTTCAAGGCCCTTATAAGAATGATTAGTGTCATTGGGCTGAGAAGATGTCTTAGCTCATACGGTTCTTGCCACAGAGGCGTGGGGTCCTCAGTTTGATGCTCAGTGCCCGTGTAAACACCAGCTGCCGTGGCAGGTACCTGTCATCCCAGCACAGTCATGGGTGGAGGCGGGTGAGGTGAGCTCCAGGTTCAGTGAGAGACTCCGCCTCAAAAAAATAAGGTGGAGAGAGATCGAAGTAAGCATCTGGCATTGACCTCTGGCCTCTACCCCCTCCCCCCCCTCTCTCTCTCTCTCACACACACACACACACACGCAAAGCACACATCCCAAAATTTCTATAAAAGAAAGATTATTCAGCTCAAGTCTCATCAACTTATTCTTTATTGAATTCTCTCAGATCCAAGGGTTATGTTTTGCAATTTCTGAAGCTCATATAAGATACTAAAAAAGAAATCATTGCTGACCAATGACCACTACGGTCAGCATTTTAATATGCCATGTTTTTTCACTAGTGATGCCTGCACTTTGAATACACCTGCACTCCACCTGTGAGGCTAATCAGCAGAAATCCTTTCTACTCAGCATGTGTCAGTGCCCACCCTGTGCCGTGCATTCCCTGGACCAGATGAGGGACTGAGGAGGGAGGGGGAGGAGAAGGGGGATTCCTGGGCTCGGCCAGCAACTGCCCTGCCCTGTCCAGAAGACTCTACTGCGTCTGTCTCTTGCAACCTTTCTGCCTGTTCTTCTGCAGTGATAGAGAGGAGTAACCATGAGATGAGTTAGAGCAGATGGGTAAATATGATAAAAAAAAACTGAAATTCTCAAAGGATAAAAATATCTTTGAAAAGCAGCTATGGTGATTTGTTGATATCAAGAAAAACAAAGTCAATACTTTCTGCAAAATAACAATTTTTAAAAATACAGAAATCTCTTTTGGAAGTGTTCTCTCCTCTCTAACTTTTTGGATGCGTTCAAGGAGGATGGACATTAAATAGTCCCTAAACGTTTGGTAGCGTTCACCAGCGGATATGCTTGGTCCTTGGCTTTTCTTCTTTGGGAGTCTTTGATCATGGATTCCCTGTCTTAACATGATATTGGTCATCCCAGAACTGCTGCCTCCTCTTGATCGATCTCATTAGGCTCAGAGTTGCAGAACCCACTGGTTCCTTCCAGATCATTCGTGCGTTCATGCCTCATCAGTCACAGCTGACGCTCATGAGCTTTGAGCTGTTGCTCCACTCTGAACTCTTCTGTCCCTCGTGGCTCTCCTTAGGCCTTCTTCCCTCCTATTCTTAAGACACCGAAAGTCTGTTCTGTCCTATTTATCTTTTCAAGAAACTAACACTTGGCCCATTGTTCTTGCCTGTTGTTTTATAGTCTCCACGTCTTCAGTCCCAATTGTGACTGTTTTCTTGCTCTTTGCTCTTGGTTGTCTTTTTTTCTAGCTCCCTGAGGCATAAGGTGTGGTTGCGGAGGTGTTTTCCATCAATTCCCACATTTATTGCCATACCCCTTCCTCTTAGAAGCAGTTGAGCTGGTTCCCACAAGTTTTGATACAGCTCGTTTCCATTTTCGTAGAAAACATGTTGTCTCTTCAGTTCCTTCTGTGAGTCATTGGTTGCTCTGGGATGTTGCTTGACTTGCTCACAAGTTTTCCACTTTCCCTGGTGCTCGTCTCCCTCGTGTTCAACTGCTGCGGCTGGAAAAAGACTCACGTGATTGCAAAGCCTATAAATTATTAAGAGTCGCTTTGTGTCCCAACCTGCGGTCTACACAGAGAAGGCTCTGCACACTCTAGGAGGAGAGCATGCTCTGCTGCTTAGATGGAATGCTCTGTGTTTTTCTGTTTGGCCCATTAGGTCTGGAGTAGGGTTCATTCCTGCTGGTTCCATATCGATTTTTCTATCGAGATGATCAATCCATTGCCAAAGAGCAAAGCAATAAAGTCCTCTGCGGCTCTCAAACCTCTGTTTGTCTTCTTCTTGGGTTTGCTTACTTATTCAAGATCTCTAACCCTGAACGTTTTTATGTGCTGAGAAGCTGAACTCTTTACCACTGAAGACTGCCTTCACATCGCTCGTGACAGTTCTTGAACTAGGTTTTAGAATATCCACTGCTGTCCTCTTTTGGCTAGCATCTTGTCTCTGTGCTGGACTCATGTGCTGCATTTCAGGTGGCCTGGTCTCCCTTCTGGGGCAGCATTTTCATGTGTGGAAGGCGATGTGTGATACTCTGTGGGGCAGGAAATGTTAGGAAGCCCTGTTTCACCAATGTGCTCATATTCCCGGGAGCCCTCTATCACGGCAATTCTGGTCACATGATCTGTGCTGTCGTGCAAGCACAACCAAATGCTCATTAAAATCAGGTGGACTGGGAGCTGAGGAGATGGCTCAGGAAGCAAAGTGTCTGTCGTAAAGCATAAGGACCTGAGTTCAGAGCCTCAGCTGCAACACAGAAAGCCTGTATGTCAGCAAAGCATGATGATACACCTGTAACTCCTGGCGGAGCGAGAGGAAGATCCCCCTAGGGCTTCCTGTACAGCCCAGCCTCCCAGCAAGTTCTGGGTTCGGAGAGACCCTATTTCAAAGAATGAAAACAAGGAGAAGGGCACCCAGGGTTGAACTCTGGCCTTCTTTTGCTCACGCAAACACACACACACACACAGAGTTGACTCTGATGTCTAGGCAGTGGACCCTCTCCTCAGTGACTAATACTGAGTTCTTTATCCTCAGAAAGAGAACATAATTTATATCAATTGCCACCAGATGACCCTTCCTCACTAGGTAAGTCCAACAAAGCCACAGGTTCTGCCATCTAATTCAAAGACAAACGTTTTCTCTTGCTGAGCATTCTTTTGGCAATCTCTTTGTGTCAGGGAGATCATAATTACATGGTTTATTTAGACAGGCCATCTTCCACACAGCTCCATAACCAATGGTCATTTAGAAACTTCTAGAAGAAAGGGCTAAACAGCCTTCCTGAAACTGGAACCCCAGGTTACAGGAGCTTCTAAGTTGGTTTCAGGATCCTGGCAAGAATCTGGTCCTGAGGTGGGGAAGGAATCGTCTGCCTGAGTACCGTCTCATTCTCCAGTCATGAGGAGGAGGGACCGTCGGTAGACTGTGTGGTACACATTCCATATTGTGAACACCAGCTTCCCATTCTGAAACACCGCATAGTAAGACCCTTCAAGTGTGCCTCGTCCATCATGGCGGTTCTGCCAAACTTCCAGTCAAGTGGGCAACGCCCAGATGGGTTCGCCTGGAAGCAGTCAGGCCAGCATTTTAGCTCCATCTCCCAGGAAGTGTTGTGAATCATATCCTAACGACAGGCTCGATAACACTTCCTACGTGTGGGTTCTCCCCGGCACCTCCCGCCAGCTCAGATAATGGAGGCATCCATGACTTGAAGAGCCGATGACTGCTAGGGGAAAGCGCCACCTTCTGATCCGGGGGGAAGGCTTGATGAGTCTGGGTTTCCTTTGGGGAGCAGATAAGAGCGTTTGGGAGCTGGGAGGAGGTGATGAATGGCTAGGAGCCACCAAAGGGTTCACTGTGAATCACCAGCTGGGGCACTGATGATGCTTTGACTCTGGGATAATACAAAAGCACTTTGGAAAATTCCTCCTGTCCCATGAGTCCCCCGGCTTCTGAAGACAGAATGCCCATCTGGGGACTGGCCTACTGGATGCTTTACCCATAAATACGCAATCCTCAACATGAAAGAGCTTTGCATTTGAAGTCTCTGAGGTGTGTCTGGCCGCCACTCACAACAGGGAAGAGGATCCTGGGTAAACCGATTATCGGTTCCAGGTAAGGGGAGAGAAACCAGAGCAGATCAGCAGTAAACATGCCCAAACACCCACACTGAGGGAACGATCTCCGTGTAGAACCAGAATTCAGAGAGACAGAATTCAAGAAAATAAGCAATTAAACTTGTAGCTTTGGAAGGGGACAAACTTGCGAGCCTCATTGGTTTGATGTACTTTGGCAGAAGTCAAGACAAATGACAAGATTAAAGGTACGCTGTTTGATGGCCATGCCAGAGAGAAGGTGAAAATTTGACCATGATGAATCTAATTCTGCAGAAGAGATGAGGTTTGTCAGAGGCTTGTCAATCTTTTCCAAACTGTGACATCATATAACTGTGCCCTATCTGGTACAGCTTCCTGGGTTCTGACATTGAGAAACAGAAACCCTTAGTGATGGGATTTCTTTAGTAATGTAAGAGTCTTCCTTATACTGATAAGACGATTCCTGAATGGTCCATGGTAGCTTCAGGATGCCGTGACCAAGCTGACCTCTAAGAAGGGAGAGAGCAGGAGGCTTGAGTCTGACTGTGGGGATCAATGCTTTGGCTTCTGCTTCCCTTGTTCATGAATAGTAGCAGAACCCCAGTAAGGAAGCATTGCATTGTAAACATGGAGTTCATTGTGTGCCTAGATAAGCCCTGACCCCATGCAGTGGGGCATGAAAGCCCCAGGCTGCCAGAACTTACCAATGAGCATCCTCCATCATAAAACAGAGAGTTTGTAACTGGCCATCCCTCTGCATGGGTGGAGGATTGGTTTCAGGATCCACAGGCACCAAACCTTCTTGGAAGTTCAAGTCCCTCATATGAAGTGGTGTGGTATACGCACAGAGCATGCAAACATCCTCATGGGGTCTTAAATCACCTCTGAATGCCTTGTCATGCCTAGAGTAAGTGGAAATAGTTGTGAAACTTTGTCTTTTCGTGAATAATGATGGTGCCGGGGGTGGGGGCGCTGTACTTGGTAGGCAGGAAAGGATTTTTTTTTTCTAATCCTTACTTGAGGGGGGAGCCCAAGGCCAAAGACAGCACTGTGCTGCACTTTTGAAGTTTCCCTGGAAGAACGGAGCCTGTAGAATGTTTAAATACTAAAAGGAGCTTTATCAGATTGGCTCCTATGACACTATAGGTATCACAATGGCTATTTTCACAGTGGGGAATCTGAGCTCTGGTAGTTGCTAGTAGGTGGGCCTGGGTGCCTCAGAAGTCCCAGTCAGGTACTGGGAAGGAAGAAGAGAGGCCCTGGTCCCCACTGGTCCCCACTGGAGGGCCAACATAGCTAGGTTCCAAAGGCAGTAACACTGCCCCAACAGTGGGGTGGATGCCCTCACTAGCAGGAAACACAGGCAAGCAGGCTCCAGCAACAGATCTGTTCATAAACCCCCACACATGGGGGCCACCCCCAGACGATGCTGCCCATCCTGGATTAGATGAAATTTATCTTTCCAGAAAATATCCTCACAGACCTGCCCAGGGGCGTGGCCTCGTTTGACTCCAGATCCAGGCAAGATTAATTAATCACTGTGCTATCCACCCTGAGGGGGATCAAATGAGAACATTAGAATTTGTAACCAGAATCGTGAAAAGGAGGAAAGCCAAGCGTGCAAATGACCTGGGACCCCTGGTGTGCAACTGGTACCTGCAGTCAGGGAGGAGCTGCAGAGAACAGCCCCAACTGTGCAGAATCCAAGGTGGCTACACCTTGCAATGGAGCTGGTGTACATGCAGTTAGGAAGGGAGTGTTCCAGAACCTTATTCTAGCCTCCCCTCAGCTTCCTGACCCTCCTGGAAGCGCTTACAATGCTTACTTACTGGGGTTAGCTACTAGGCACGAACAAGTGAAGCAGAAGCATTGGTCCCTCAGTCTGACTCAAGCCTCCTTCCCCCTCCCTTCTTAGAGGTCAGCTTGGTCACTGCATCCTGAAGCTACCATGGACCATTGAGGAGTTGTCTTATCAGTATAAGGAAGACTCTTACATTACTAAAGAAATCCCATCACTAAGGGTTTCTGTTTCTCAATGTCAGAACCCAGGAAGCCATACCAGATAGGGCACAGTTATATGATGTCACAGTTTGGAAACGATTGACAAGCCTCTGACAAAGCTCATTCAGATGGAACACAGAATAGAGAGAGACAGCAGACAGGAAGAATTTACAAGGTGAAGAGGGGCACTCTCAGGGGGCGTCCGTTGACAGTGGCAGAGAGGATTTGCAACACTGCTTCCTGGGAGGCTGCCTGGTCCATTCAGAGCAGTGGTTAAGAGAAAGAAGCATTTATGTCTTTGTTCTTTACCAGATGTCCTTACACCATCAGGCAGTTCAGGATGTCATCGGGACTCAGGGTCAGAGGTGGGCCGCAGACGCTGTTGTTCTGAGCAGGAATCAGTGTCCAGCAGTTTCAGCTCCTGGTGTCACAAGCTGCTGATATGAAGGAAGTTCAGCCTCAATGGCTTTCATGCCTACTAACAGCTGATTGGCTACCTCAGGGAGCATAGTTATATATTTGGGCTTCTTCTTCACACAGTAACACCCTTCCCATTGCTAAAACAAAGTACCTGAGAGAACAAACTTAAGAAGATAAGAGGTTTATTAATTTGGCTCACAGTTTTGCAGATGCCAGCCCTTAGTCTGGCAGGCCCATTGTTTGGGGGCCTGTGACAGAGAAATAGAGCACAGCAGGAGAGAGTGGGGAGAGCAAAGCCACTCACCTCCTGGCCACAGAAAGAGACCAAGGTCCTACAGTCCCACAGTCCTCTTCAAGTACACGCCCCCAGGGACATGGAACCTTGTCCTGGGTCCACCACCTCCCAGGCCTACTATGCACAGGCTTTGGAGGACATTTTAAAAGCAAACCCCAGCCTTTATACAGAGACATTCTGGCAATGACATTAAAGAAAACAATAATAGAAGATGACAAAGCCATAGCAGTTCATCCAAGAAAGGAAAGTTGACAGCTAATTCCATTCAGGAATGAGGTTTAATAGGAGAAAGGGCCTCGGGCTGCAAGGTAGAGGGGAGAGCATTAGATATAAAACTCTGTGCGCGCACACGTGTGTGTGTGTGTGTGTGTGTAGTGTGTGTGGTATGTGTAGTGTGTGTGGTGTGTGTGTGTGCCTGTGGTGTGGTGTGTGTGCATGTGTGTTTGCATGCACATATGTGTAGTATGTGTGTGGTGTGTGTGCACACATGTGTGTGCTCATGCACTTATGTGTGACAGAAGGAAGGAGGGACTCCCTTTAAATTTCACAAAAGGCGATTCATTATGAATGAGAGAAAGAGTCAGTCACCATGATATGTGGGGGGTAGGGGGAGGTGAGCGTGACTGGGAATCTAGAGGTACCTCTTCAGAGAAAACTCTTCAGAGAAATCTCCCCCCACAATCCAGAGAACTAAAGAAATAACAGACTCTGGCGTGTTTGGGTGATTGGCAGGAAGTTTGACCTCATGGGATTTAGTTCAAAACATAGTACGCCTGACAAACATCATGAAGGAGGCAGTATCATACATGGGTTGACAGCCGTCACGTCACATCCCAGCACAGACGGCCACCTTACTCCCTGTCCCAGAGGGTGGTGTCTCAGGGAAGCTAGGCCTGACTCAGGCTGAGAGATCTGGCCTCTGGAGAGAAGCCATTGTCTTTAAAGGGCCTGGCTCATGTTCTGGCAAGCGGAGCTTTGTGGGGAAGGAGCATTTCCACACAGTTCATTTTCACTCACAATCATGAATTCTCAAAATAATCCTCATTCTATCTTGGGCCCTTTGTCTCCAGCAGAGGCGATATTATGTCTGGGCTGTGTGAAGTTAAAAATGTACGCAAGCTTTTGAATCTCTGTCCTCTCTTGCTTCATCTCTTCGTGTTCATTTTCTTAGGTTTTTCTGGAAGAAAAAAGTTACTTAGAATTCAGTTGCTATCATCTAGATGGCCTTTCTTACTAACCAGTTGTTTGGGGGGTTTTGTTTTAAGAAAATGAACCCATTCTCGGCCATTTTAAGCATTTGCTTCACTGACGGGAGTCCCCACTCGGATGAAAACCAATAGGCATGAAGATGCAGGGAGGGTGTGCCTGAGGACTGGCAGAGCCACCAGCAGGGTTCATTATCTGAGGGAACAATGCCTCGGGGAAGTTACTTTGTCCCTAAAAAAAGTCATCGCCCTTCAGATTTGTTGGATGGAATTTCCATCTCTGAGCTTTCTCAAAATGCCGCCCATTAACAAACTAGAGAGGCAAATTAGAGAACAATGTTGGGCTGTTTGACAAGGACATCCCAGTCCCAATTCTACAAGTGGAGACACCTTAGCACATTCTGCCTCTCGAATGATCTCATCCGGTGGGTTTTCTTTTCCCTTCTTGTGGGCAAGAATGGCTAGTGAATTGAAATTTAGAAGCATTCACCATTTCCTGCCAGGAAGATTAACGAAAGATCCACAAAAGGAACGATGAACAAAGCGAAAGCAACAACAAACCAGGGCCAATATCCAGTGGGTCCCCTGTGGGAGGTGTTGCAGAAAGCTGCTGACCAATCCAGCCAGCATCAGTAACCCTAGAGGAGCTTTGGAGGGTGCTGGTGCACGCACACCTGTGGCAAGCGGCCCTGGATGTTAGCTCACCATTACACTGATTTATCGCATCTCTTAATCTATTTACAACTTCCTCACTAACCTTTGAAGTCCAGCAAGTAGAACAGATCACTCCTCTCGCCAGCGAGAGTCAGACTGTTTTGAGCCTAATCAGAAGTATGAAAAGGTTGACTATACATTGACTAGAGCCTAAAGATCAATTCCCTCATATAGAGAAGGTGGAGGAAGAAAAAAGACAAAAAGAAAATTGCAAATCATCAGGGATAGTTCTCTTCAAATCATTGGATTCTTCTAGGTGAACTGAAAAATCGAGGGAGGGGAGGAGCAGGGAGGGGCATTATGCCAACACCAGACATCTAAATGGCTACTTAGTTGTTGGAGAGTCTTGTCTTTATGGAGGAAATTATCATTTTAAAGTGACTATATTGCAGGTTATTATGGAGACCTCTATTTGGTGACTCTGTGAGGGGACCCCCCAAAATTGTCCAAACATCAAAACTGGGACCCTGGAAGCTTTGTAAAACTCAGAACCCTGAACCATTCAGCGGGCTATAGCTACTTAGAGACTGGAGGAATGGAGCTGTGTCCTATAAGGTCCTGGTGTGCATTCCATTAAGTTGCCTCATTAGTCTCTGCCTGCCTTGAGGATTATGTATTCACATCACAGCAGCCTGGGGGATGGAGAGCCCGTTTCCATGGAGATGCTTCACAGCTTTGCTGGTTCTCCCCACCGAAAGAAAAGAAACCACCCAGCATTCAGTGTGTATGCGCACACACAGACACACACATACCAGGTAAACCAGTTGGCTCTCTATCACAGGAGCTGTTCAGTGACTAAGAGAGAAGTTCCAGGAGTTGAGCTCAGGACCTGGCTGGGGAAACATCTGAGGGAGGTAGGATCTCTTTAAACCTCTAGAGCCTTTGAGTTAGGTAGTGAGCTGAGGAAGGAAAGAGTGTACCATTTTCATGGGCATTGGGGGTACAAGGCAGATAAACTTCAACAAGGGCTATGGGGAGCGGGCATGACTTCGCTAATGAAGAAGACCTGGACTGAGGTGAGTTAAGAACCAACCCTGCCCAGTGTCTTCTCAAAACACCTGTCAGCAGACACACAGAGGGGCTGAGGACCAATGCACGGGCAAGCCTGCTTCCTAAGCCAGGGATTTCAGAAACAATGCAGCTGTTTGAGTGTGAGCTTCTGCAGAAAGAGCTGGGCTCAGTCTAAAGGGGTGATGGGGCTGTGAGGACGGCTCTCCATCCCATAAAGAAACCCTGCTGGAGAATACAGGAGCATTTCCCTTGTATTGCAGGGCTGTGCTCTGCCGTGGTCTCGGCACGACTGTCTGTTACCTGTGTCTCTGACTTCAGGGAAATTACTCACCTGCTTCCTTGTTTATAACATGAAATGAATAAACTAACAAGCACACAACGCTTAGGATTTTCCCCCAAGGGAAACAGTTCTTTTTCTCACTAATCCTTCGAAAGAGCCTTTGAACTGCATGAAGTGATCTTTGCGCTGGAGGGAGGGGTTGGTGAGAATGGACAGGTTAAAGGGATTCAGGAGATGGCACAGTGGGTAAAAACACTTGCCGTACAAACCCTATGACCTACGCTCTGATGCCTAGAACCCACATGACAACAGGACACAGTGGTACATGTCTGTACCCAGCACTTCTATGGGAAGATGGGGGAAGGAAAAATCCCTAGGGAAGCAGGTGGGCCAGCAACTTGGAGAGCACAGTTCAGTGCAAGCAAACCAGAGACTCTTCCTCAACTAGGTGGAAGGCAGGGCTAGCAGCCAGGGATGGCCTCTGACCTCCACACAGATGACGTGGAAAGTGCATGCACAAACACACACACATCATACACACATATGTGAAAGTAAATATTTTAAAAGAAAGAAAGGAAGTTGGTCAGTATTACTCAGATGGCTAGAAAGGAACAAACCAGCATCCATACCCAGGTACCCCTGCTGTACTTCTTTACTGTAACACCAGGAAGTACTTAGCTACTTTCATTTTTTAAAAAAGATTTAGTCTAATAGTGTATGAGCACACACATGCTCACAGGCACAAAATAACCAAGAGACCAGAAGACTATGTCAGATCTCCTGGAGCTGGAACAAGCACTTAGCCTCCCAACACGGGTCCTGGGCCCCCATCTAGCCTCTGCGAGAACAGCCAGCACCCTTAGCCGCTGAGCCAGTCTCCAGCCCTTTGAGCTTGTTCGGGTCTGACGTGGGTTCTTCTCTGATGGGGATGAGACGAGGAGCCCGGGACACAGAGAGGCTAAACCCCTTTTCAAAGCTGTGCAACTGGAATGGACTGAGACAGAAGTTGAGCACAGGCATTCAGACCCTGAAATAGGACCAGGGATCTGAATATATGAAGGAAGTGACCTGAGAAGGGGCCACCCACTGGGGGACCTTAGCCAATGCCACAGCATGGCATCTCTTAAGGACATCACAGATTGGGGTGCGATTAAACTCTGCTGATAGCAGTCCACTTGGCTGACCAGAACACAGAGACCCAATGACTGCACCCAAACTGGACTGTGAGCAGTGTGCACAGCACACTAACCCCAGTGTGTAAGCACACCCCAGCAGTGTGCACAACCACACTAATCCCAGCATGTAAGCACACCCCAGCAGTGTGCACAACCACACTAACCCCAGTGTGTAAGCACACCCCAGCAGTGTGCACAACCACACTAATCCCGGCATGTAAGCACACCCCAGCAATGTGCACAACCACACTAACCCTGGTGTGTAAGCACACCCCAGCACCCACACCTCTTTCCTCATATTTGTAACAAGCATGTCTCTACATCCTGTCCTCTGCTGAGACCCATCATAAGGAGACCCCACTATTTTAGACACAGGTACCCCCAACCACAACTACCCTGTCTTGCCCAGCCAAGGTCTAAGGTCTAGCTAGAGTCGGGTAATGCTGTTCCCTCTTACAGATTACAGACTCCTATTAAAAAAAAAAAGGATTGATTAAGTATCTAATGACAAACAAACAATCATTATCCACATGGTCCTTAACTATGTGCTGAGTTATCAGAACAGCACACACTCTGTAGAACCCCAGCGAGACAGGAAGGCAGCCATGGGATATACTGATCATTTTTGTGCCAGTCAGCATCCAGGTCTTAGGATATCTGCTCCTCAATCTCTTATGGGTATTCTCGGGTTGAAAATGAAGAATAAGCCACTTCTGAAATGGTTGGTTTAGGCTTGACTCCCATCAGCCACTGTTGTGATCATCATAGGGTCATTGGCCAGTCCTTGGGAACTCAACCCTGTGCAGTCCCAAGGTGTCACAGGGCAGGGACAGGTAATGGGTGGGAAACCAGGGTCACTCTGGGCTTAGTATAAGCAGCTGGTTTCTGTCCCTTTTGGAGATCAACACAGACACACTCATACACACACAGACACACATAGATACACACACACAGAGACACACAGAGACACTCACAGACACACAGACACACTCACAGACACATAGACACAAACACACACACGACACACACAGACACACACAGAGACACACGACACACACACAGACACACACAGACACAAACACAGACACACACACACACACACACACACCTGTCACTGTGGCCAGCACCAACAAGGACATTGAAAACGGGGCTGGGCGGGTTGAGGGGCAGAGCCCACGTATACCCACCAAGACATTGTTTGCTCCCTACTTCTGTGTGCCACCTCCCTCGTGCCAAGGCCTTATCTTTGCCCCCCAGGTCATAGGGCACTCATCTCTGTGAGATACTTGTGGGCACTGCCCACCTGTGTGAATCCACCTGCAGGCACATACCCCAAAGTCAAGGATTCGACGCTTCTGTTAGGCTATGCACAGGAGCATCCCAGAAAGTTATTAGCCCTGCTTTCCAGCTTGGTCTTTACATGGTTCGTGAAAGTTGTCAAGGGCTTGGCCCTGCCCATCAGAGCGATCCACAGACCATATCATCCAGGACAGGGCAGCTTGGACAGGATAATAGTCCTGCAACTCTAGCTAGTGGTGACATCCCATGGAGGACCAGTTCTCCCTGGATGATCCTGGAGTCTCAGCCCTGCTCAAGGCACATGCAGGGCCAACAACGGCAGGTCAGGTGGTCACGTTACAGACAGCCAACATCTGTGACTGCCCCTCCTCCATTTATATTTGTCTTAGTTGCTACCTCATACATGAGCAAGAAGATAGTTGTCGTGCATTCCTAGGATGTCATGGCCAAGTCAGCCAAGCTGCATGTTGGTCACCTCAGACACAGATGATGTCTGATGCTGGGAATATTCACGATCTTTCCCTTGGCTCTTTGTAAATACTCCATATCTTGTTATGGATAGTCACCCTACAGTGCTACAGAACAATGAAGCTTACAAATCTGTTTTCTACACAACCACCAACCTCTTCTGTTCTGCTTGTGTGGGACATGTATGTGTGTCTGCACTTGGTTTTTTGTTGTCTTTTTAACTGACATGATCTCCTCCAGGCTCATCCACAATACTTCAAGTGGCAGAATGCTGTGGATAATATTCCTGTGTCTATTCGTGATGTTTTCTTAATGTGTTCGTCCGCTGACACGTCCCTAGGTTGGTGTCATGCTGTAGTCATTGTGAATACTACTGCGGTAAACACGGGTATGCCACCAGCATTTGTCCATGACAGTCATGTGACTCTTCTGCTCAGTTGCCATGTCTCCAATGACAGGCCAAAACAGGATTCACCAGTGAGGGTGGTGTGGCCTCAGGAGTCCTGCTTATACCTTGCTTTTCATTCTTTCTGGTGTTGCAGGGAAAGTCACTCCGCTTTTCCAGCGTAGGGTTCTAGCTAGCTCTCTGCCTGAGCCCCAGGAAGAGCTGGGTGTCATCCTCCCGCCACATCCGCAGCATTGTGCTTCCTGCTTTCCAGGCATCCTTATGTTCGCAGAGCATCGTACTACGCTCCTCTCCCAGGCAGCCTCCCAGGATCTTCTCTCCCAGAGAAGTAACCCTCTGTCTTCTCTGCACACACCTTCTGCTACAACATTCTGGGTGCTCTGACAGTTTGAGGCTGACAGGAAGCACCCTGAGTTCCCCAAAGGTCATATAGCTCCCATACTTGACAGTTATGGCAGCTTCTATTCTAGCACATTTCACCATAAAAAACCACAAATGTGAAGCACCCAGGGCAAGTTCATGCAAGTGACGTCAGACAACTTCCCTAGGAAGAGCAGCACTCATGCCATCCCATGACACCAGATGCTCAGTCGTTAACTCTGGTGCCGAGGCACACATCTAGTCAGGCAAGGTAGGCCCTGCTGCACCTGAAGCAACCTAACACATAAAGACCCAGCCTGGAAGCCCGGCTTTCCAGGTCCAGTGCATTGACTGGTATGGTAGGTGGTTGAGAGAATGGTACACAGAAGGCATTGGCTGCTGATGGCTCAGGTGTAGCTCTAGAGGAGCCCAAAGTCTTAAGACCCTGTGGAGTCCAAGGCAAAGTAGGCATGTCTACTTGTGGACTGTTTAGTGTTTTTCTGCATTCGGTGTGTGGATCCCAAGGTCACTCTGTGGGGTCCTCCATCCCGGTCAGGCAGCAACAGAGAAAGGTTCTGAGAAGGACGAGGAAGGGTTTGGATGAGCTAGGCTCTAAAGCAATACACTCCCATCCTCAAGAATGCCTAGGTATGGGGGAACTGTGCTGACTATTCCAAGTCCCAGATGAAACAAAGTTTTCTTGTTTTGTGGTTTCCTGGATTGCTTGAATTTCCCCAAAGACCATGTTTTCTTTTTCAGTCTTATTTATTTACTTACTTATGTTTGTGGAGACCAGAGTTGGCATGGCATGTCTTCCTCTATCCCTCTCTACCTTGCTTTTTTAATAGACTCTCACTGAAACTGAAACTCATCAATTGACAAGACTAGATAGTCAATAAACCCCAGAATCCTACCTCCACCTCCCCATCACTGTCATGTGTGTGTGTGTGTGTGTGTGTGTGAGTGTGTGTGCATGTGTGTGCTCAGGTGTGTGTGTTTACTAGGGAGCTAACTCAAGTCTCCTTGCCTGTGTAGTAGGCACTCTATTGACAGAGAAACCTCCCGGCCTGGATGCATTATTCTTATAGTCAAATACTTCTCACCACAAATAAGAGCGAGGGGTGAAGGAGACAGAGGGAACACAGGTCATCTGGAAGAGATGACCTAAGAGGGCACAGCTTAGAGACTTGCAAGGCCAGTGCTACTGGGGGTCTGGCCCCTTCACCCCAGAGGACGGGCAGTGTCTCTTGCTTGGTGCTCACACTTTTAACAGCATTCAACAAGATGCTGGAGAACAGAGTGGTCTCAACTTTCTAAAGTTAGTCTTTCCATTCTAATGTCTCAGCTCCTTGAGGTACAGAATGCAGTGATCATATTAAGCTTTGTTTTTTAACACAAGGAGAAGTGTGTATCTTCATTAATGGATAGCCTAGTGCCTTTGAGGTGTGCTTGCCAGGGCAGGAGTGGAGAATCCACAGTGAAGGGTCCTATGTGATATGCTTCTCAGATGAGTTGCTAGGATCTTGCTAAAAGTTTGTAGCCAGCTTTTCCATGGTCCATCATTACACAGGCTCGTGACTTTAGCTGTGTTTTAGTTCCAGCTGCAGAATAATAAGGCAAAGCTAACTTGATAGCCTACAGACCAACTCATCAAGCCGCTGAAGCTGAGCACAATGAATACTTTCAGCATACTGCTCCATAACCTACCATAGAATAAGATGAATTCTGCAAATTTCAGTGGACAAGCCACGGAAATGTGTTTGTAGTTCATGTTACTGTTCGTGCATAAGAGACAGCATGCAAGTCAGGTTCCTCTTACCCATAGAAAGTGAGTGGCTGCCTTGAATTCTGCAGAGGAAATCTTTCTCGGGAAGAAGGTGACAAGTCAGGCACGTGCCGCTGACAGAATCCCACAGCATGGCGTGGCCACCTTACCTCATGTTTCCATGGAGTGGTCTCATTGTCAAACTCTGCTCACTTGAATGGTCCCCTGACTCCACTGCTACCTGGGAAGTGTTGGCTGCTCAGGGCAGGCATGGTTCTCAATTACCTCAATGTCTCAAGGTCCTTTGAACTCAGAGTAACTAAAGCTGCCATATTATTAATTAGTAAGGGAGGAAGCATCAAGACACAAATAGTTCTACATAGGGCTCCAGTCCTACAGAAGAAGATATCTCGTTCAAGTGGGAATGGACTTAAGCTTGAAGAAATGAATATGTGATAGCTAGCTTTGAACAGCTCATCCTAGTACTGAAACCCAATGCTTCTGCTTAATGGTTTGACTCAATTATCATGTATTGTTTTCTGTTCGTGTTTCTCAAGACCATTATAGAATGGAATAAATTGTCCCCAATCGCATCAACAATTGCCCTAATGAAAATAATTTCCAGAGATTATATAACATCGTCACTTAACTACACACAATGTCCTCAACATGTGGGTTTAGCGTAGGCCATGTGGTATTAAAAGCTGTCCCCAAATATGCAGGCTATTTCAAAATAAGCCAGTCCTCACAAGGATTTCTGAGAAAATGGAGAAAAAAACAAATAACTACCTTTATAAATGACTACAAAAATATTTCTATTAGCTAATACAGACAGAACTGGAGAGGTGGCGCAGTGCGTAAGACCACAGCTGTTCTTGCAGAAAACCCAAGTTCATTTCCCAGCATCCATGTCCAGCAGCTCAAAGCTACTGTAACTCAAGCTCCAGGGGACACCAACTCCTATGGCACTGCACTCAGAGGCACATACCCACACACAGATACACATTTGTGCACATCATTTAAAATAAAACACTTTTCATCTTAAAACTTACTCAGGGAATAAAACATTTTACCTAGCCTATTAAGAGTTATGTCTATCCACCACTGCAAAGATCACGAAACAACATAACCTGTAAGCCTTTTACAGGCGTGTAAATGTCTGTCAGTCACATCACCTAAGAAAAACAGAGGGATGAAATTTGGCCTACACGGTTAGCAACTTCTGTTTCAGTGGGGGTGGTTGAGATGGATTGTGGGTAAAGGCACTTGCCACACAAGGCTGAGCAACTGTGTTCGATCCCTGGAATGCACATGAAGATGGAGGAAGAGAACTGACTCCTGGAAGCTGGCTTCTAACCACCATAAACGTGAAGTGCACACTTACACACATCCTAATGAATTACATGCAAAGGTGTAAGCATACACACATCGTAATAAATTACATGCAAGCACGCAAGCATTCACACATTGTAATAAACTGCATGCGAACGTGCAAACATACATCATAATAAATTACATGTGAACGTATAAGTATAAACACATCATAAATGACATGAAAATGTGCAAGCATTCACACATAATAATAAATTAAAAACACAATGAAAAGGTGCAGCTGGTTGTTTTTTTACCCTTAGCTCTTTGGGGGCCCGCCATCTAGCTCCCCAAATAAATCACAGGGTTACTTATTCTTACTTTGAATGCCCAGACTTGACCCCATGATAGAGAATAGCAGGAAAGGAAAGGGCAGATTTTTCATTTGCAATCTGAGTTTCCAGGGTGAGCGGACCGTCAGTAATTGCCAACCACCACTAGAGGTTTAGAGAGCTTGAGAGCTATCCGAAGAACGGGTCTCTTAGACAACCAGCCATCAGGGTCTGGAAGGCCTGAGGACCCGAGGCAGAGCTCTGGCTTCAACATTTTACTAAGCGACGCCAGGCATAGGACTAACCTCTGCTTCCAGGCCAGCTGCCCCGTCCTCAGGGATGTGGATGAGAAGGTGGAGCACCGCACGCACTGAAATAACAATTGCACATCACCATGAACTCCTGACAAGAATCTTCTCTTTGCTATCAACCTCACTGGCCAAAGCTGAGAGACTCCAGTGAATTCTAGCGTCCCCCACGCTGCTGCTTCTCCAGGGACTGCACATCCATCTTTCTCTGAGCTGCCCCTTATACAGACAGACTAAGATGTCTGGGATTCTGCTCGGTTGTTGCTGGGGTTGGGAGCTTTATGAATGTTACATGTGTACCTTTTACCATCAAGCTACCTCCCCGACCCCACGTTTCTATTTTTATCACCCTCTTCCTGGGGCAGCTTCCATCACAGACACCACAGTAGAGGAACTGTTTGCTCAGAAAGCATGCTGGGACCTCTGTGTGCCAGATCTCAGGCCAAGAACTGGATGTATTTCCTATGTGATAAAACAGTACAACACGGGCAGCTCAATGCTGCCGAAATTTATGACTCACTGTTCTGGAGGCCAGAATTGCATTAGCAAGGGCTTAGTAGATGCAAACTCCCTGAAGGCTCTGGGATGGGACACCATCCTTCCTAGCCTCCTCCAGCCTGCAGAAGTGAGCAGCTTGTGGCATGGTGTGACTGTAGGCCTCACACTGGCCTAGTCACCACATGCCTTCTTCCTGGGTGTCTTCACAGCCTCTCGTCTTTGTCTGTGTCTCGGTGTGCACAGTTGGAGGACAGTTTAATCCTGATAGTCTCTGTTCTAGTTTTTCTAGTTGCTGACCAAAAGCAATCTAGGGAGGAAAGTGTTTATTGGGTTTACACTTCTAGGTCACAGTCCATCACTGAGGGAAGCTAAGCCAGGGACTCAAGGCAGGAACTTGAAGCAAAAGCCATGGAGGGCAGCNGCTTGTTCCCCAGTCTGTGCTCAGGTGCCCTCCTTTCTAAGCCAGGCCCATCTGCCTAGGAATAGTACGGCCCGCCATGAGCCAAGCCCTCCTACATCAATTGGCAATCAAAAAAATAAAAATAAAATATGCCCTGCAGACATGCCCACAGAATAATTTGATACAGGCAGTTCCTCACCTGAAATCCCTTCTTCCTTCATGCTTTCAAGCTGAAAACCAAAATCAGCCATCACGGCCTTAGTTAAGCTTGATGACTCCTGTGAAGATCTCGTTTCCAAATGAAACCGTGTCCACAGATACTGAGGGTGAGGGCTTGAGCGTATCTTTCTTAGGAGACACAATCTAACTAGTGTAGAAGTGGAATGATGTCAGTGACGATGACCCTCAGGGCGCCAACGGTCTTGGAACTTAGGAGGTCAAATCCAGGGTGTGGGTGGTGGCGAGACACACTCATCCCGGTGCTCAGGAAGTGCGAGCAGATCCACAGACGTCGAGGCGGAAGGTTCCTAAGTTTAACAAGCTTATTCTTTCACTTCTCATCGTCTTTTCTAAAAACAACACAATTTTGAAAATTGAGCCTTAACAGGACCATCCTGCTCCAGTATCATTCCTCAGAGATTTTTTTTCCTCATATAATTTTTTACTGAACTATTCACTTTCTGGAGCTGGGCAGCAGTTCAGTGGGTAGGAGCACTTTCTGTACAAGCATGAGAACCTGATCTCAGATCCCAAACACACTTATAAAAGCTGAGAATGGAGGCGCACGCCTAGAACCCCTGC
>LOEQ01003868.1:33721-47993 GCA_001685075.1 Bramus lutescens
CAGTGTGGTCCAGTCATTGTTTAGAAAGACAGCATAGCCCAGTCACCGTTTAGAAAGACAGTGTGGTCCAGTCACTGTTTAGAAAGGCAGTGTGGTCCAGTCACCATTTAGAAAGACAGTGTGGTCCAGTCATTGTTTAGAAAGACAGCATAGTCCAGTCACCGTTTAGAAAGACAGTGTGGTCCAGTCACCATTTAGAAAAGTCCAGACGCTGCCTAAGTGGGTTGTGAGCAGCTTATGTTGGGAAACAGTGGCCCATGGGTGGGAGAACAGAAGATAGAGAGGGAGGGGCACTGGGATTGGAATGGGATATGTAGCCCATTGAACACCTGGTCCCAGCTGTGACCTATTGCCAATTTGGAAGGCAATAGAACCTTTAGGAGATGGAATTTGCTGGAAGAAGCAAGTCACAGGAGACAAGCTTAAAGGTTTGTAAGCAAGCCCCACTTCCAGTCAGCTCCCTGCTTCCTGACTGCAGACACAGCCAATCACGTCATGCTCCTGTCCCCAGTCCTCCCCCTCTATGGAGGACTGTCTCCTTTCTTATGTGGTGCCACAGTAACCCTTCTTTCCTTTGGTCGCTTTCCTTGGGCATTTCATCCCGGCAATGGGGAGAGTAACTAATACAGAAGCACACACTGGGGACTCAGGGAGAGATTGCTGTATCAGCCAGTTCACGCTGCTGTCACAGACTAGGTGGCTGAAGCAACAGAAACTTATTTTCTGACAGTTTGGGAGGCTGGAAGTTCAAGATCAAGATGCCAGCCATGCACTGGAGGACACCCCTTCTCGAGTGTCTATGGCTACCTTCCAACTGTTTCTCCACATGGCCTTTCTATACACACGGGCAGAAAGACACAAAGCAAGCAGACTTCCCAGGTTCTCTTCCTAGGGGACTTTCATCCCATTGGGCTGGGGCCCCTTCCCAATAACATCACTTAAGCTTAATTAAATTCTAAGAATTAGAGTACAGCCGCACCTGAGCTGAGAATTCCTCCCTGTGTGACTTCCAGAAAGAAAGCAGCATCTGGTCCATAACAACAGCAAAGGTTGTTGAGCAACGGACACCCGCAGAGGAGAGACAATTTCAGGTGTTTGAGCATCAGGGCTGGTGGGGTCTGTGGGTAAATCTGATGAGGCAAAGACAGCTTCATGGTTGGGTTCTTCTGAGCTGATCTTTCCCATCACCATGAACCATGCTGTGTGTGAAATAGACAGTTGCTTACCCCCAGAGTAAGATCAGATTCTTGACCTCAGGCCTGATCATGGTGCTGATGTCTGTGCCTTCTTAACTATTTTGGACTTTGGGGACCTTCTCTAGGTCATTAAGGGGCTTAGCAGTCTTTGGGGCAGTCACATGACTCAGGGAGAGGCGATCAGCTGTTGCTGGTGACAGAGAAAGCAAACTTCGAATGAAAATGTTCAAGGGTCTGAGTCCCATGTAGGCAATGAAGGAGAAGCTGAGATGAAGCAACCATTTAACTTGCCATCCAACCAGGCCCAGTTTCAGATTGGAAAGAAGGGCCTTGCTGCATCTGTCCCTGGGACACCAGAAAACTCTAGAGTGCCCTGGGCATCCCTAATGTAGACAAATTATCAAATTCATAACAAGAGGTCAGAGTCAGCAAACACAGCCACAAGGAGCAAAGATGGACCTACCTATGTGTAAATATGCATGTGTGTGCTCTTTGTGAGTCTTTGGGGATCTAGGATGCAGATGTACAAGTTTCCTGATGCTGCTATAACGTCACAGACTTAGTAGCTTAAAGTCTCTCCATTTGCTTTTGCTGGTAAAACATCTAAAAAAAAAACGGGCAATTTCTGAAGAATAGACACTTAACTTGGTTCAAGGTTCCGGAGGACGGAAAGTCTGAGAGTCTGGTGTTGGCATCCACTGGGGACTTCTAGCTGTGTCATAATACGGCAGAGGATGTCACATAACAGGGCAAATGAGCTGCCTGCCTCTTCTGGTTGCTAATATTTTCTTGGGGTCATACCCACATGTTTTTATCAAATTCTAATCATTTCTCAAAGTCATCATCGCCAAACAGCATCAATTTCTGAGTTTTGGATTAGATTTCCAACACCTGACGTTCTGAGGAACACATTCAAGCCGTACTTGATCAACTAATCTGTGTGGGATTAGAAACCCTGAAGCCAAGGGGTTGGCAAGGCTATGCTCCTTCTGTGGGTTCCTGGAGAATCCTCGCTTCCCAGATTCTAAAGCCACTCCTGCTTCCCTATGGGTTTCACCTGTGCTTTATCTCTCTCAATCTCTATCTTTATCTCTCCCTCTTTCTCCCTGTCCCTTTCCTCCCCCTCTCCCTCCCTCTCTCTCCCTCCCTCCCTCCCCCTCTCTCTCTCTCTTCCTCCCTTCCTCTTTATCCCTTTCTGATTCCTCTCCTTCTCCCTGAGCATAGCCAGATAATCTAGTGTAATTCCCCCATCTCAAGATTCTTAACCACACTGGCAAGGTCTCATTTGCCACAAAAAGTAAGAATTTTCACAGGTCTGGCATTCAGACATGAATGTCCTGGAAAGAATGTTAAGCGGTCCACTGGCATGTGTTTGTGTCCACATATGTGTAGTCACAGGTAAAGGCAGCATGGGAAGGCAGAGTGGAGATCTTGCCTCCATATCCTAATCCCAGATGACCCCAGGCCACAGGATCTTGAGCTGGAAAGTTGGGTCCCAGCTTTGCTTTGACTCTTACTGACAAGGCAGTCTTGTCTGAGCCACTTCCTCTCGCAGTAAGAGTAGCAGCCCCTACAGCCGTCTGGCTCATGAGAGACATCGGTATGACGTAGCTGTCTTTACATCCCCCACCACTGTCATTACCATCATCCTCATTGCGATCACCAGCCCCCTGGACACCACAACACGAGCCCATCTGTAAGTCTGTGTTATCGCTGCCATTAGCAGTAAGTCCCACCCTAACTAGGCCCTCTCAGGACTCCTACGAGGAGGAAACGAAATGCTTCCCGTTTTCTGAAGCCAACCTCAACAGGCTGAGAGGACTCCCCTGCAGCTGCATCCTCACCCCAATCCCTGCCAAGACTTGAATTATGCACGTGCAAAGAAATATTTGTCACACTGTCAAGGCAGCAGGTGTGCTCTGTAGAAGAGCGTGATCAGACTTGACAGCCCTGAGGGGGACACCCGCCCTGCCCAGAAGCTTCTGTCACGACCACCGCACTGAAGTTTCCACGAGACTTCATGTGGGATAAGCATGGGCTGGAGAAGAGACTGCAGTTCCCAGCCTGGCTGGCAGGGGCAGATGACACACTGTCTTAGACTCCACACAGGGCCAGAGTCCGGCCTCACCAGCTTGTCCATCACTCCAGAGCCTGACTGTTAAAACTAAGAACTTTCACTGTAAAACGAAGGAAATTGACCACTGGCTTTTGTTTTGTTCTCCCCAGACACACTTCAATTTTTCTTTCTTAAGACAAGCTCTCATGTAGGCCCAGCTAGCCTTAAGCTCCTCATACAGCCAAGGATGACCTTGGTCTCCTAATCCTCCAACGTCCCTCTCCTTCCTGCATGCGGGGATTACTGGCCTGTGCCACCAAACCTGGTTTTGTGTGATGTTAGAGATCAAACCCAAGGCTCTGAGCATGCTAGGCAAGCATTCCACCGACGGAGCTACATCTCCAAACCCACCTCTTCTTTATTCATAAACTTAAGTTTTACAACATTTTGTGTTTATGAGAAATTGGATGGAAAGTTAAGCGTATTCCCCAATCGTCACGCAGCATTTCCCCATGATTTCCAACTCACATCAGCATGAAACCCCAGCTACCTCTACAACACTGGTGGGCCAGGACTGATGGCTGGTTCTCTGCTGAAGTCCCAGGTCTGTGCTGGACTCTCGGGTGCCTTTGACAGATGCACAATGTTCTGTGTTCTTAGAGGACAGAAGAGTTTCAACGTCCTCAACGTGCTCTGAGCCTCGCCTCTCATCCCTCTCACCCTCTGGTCATGCCCCAAGTTCTAGATGACCACCAATGTTATTGTCTTTTCCAAGTGTTCTTCGGACTGGGCTGTGGCCAGTGTGCAGCCTCTGCAGACTGACTTTCATTTGGTTCCACCACACCTGCGAGGATTTAGGAATCTCATCTGCCCCTTCTCTCCGACACACACACACACACACACACACACACACAATGCCCCTGTGGAGGTCAGAGGACAACTTTCCAGAGTCCAGTCTATCCTCCCATCTATTTTGGCCATGCTGCATGCTCCAGCCTACATGATGCTAGAATTTCCAGCCGATCCATCTTGTTGTCAATGGGCTGTGAGTACAGTTGAGCACCACTGCATGTAGCGTGTTTTTTTCTTCTGTGAGTTCTAGGGATCAGTCACGGGTCATCAAGGTGCATAGCAAGTACTTCCTCTGGCTGAGCCACCCTACCCCCAGCCCCACCACCATCTTTTTATTACTGAAGAATACTTCTTCTTTCCTTGACTTATCCTTTCAAGTTAACCATGCTAATCCATGTTCTATACCTAAGTGACAACTGTCAGGATAACTCCCATATGAAATCAGGGCAAGTGGCCATCAGAGACACATCACTGCCTCCTTCCCGCCTATTCCATATGATTAGAAGCAGAGTATTACAGAACTGGTATAAAGTCCAGTCACAGGAAGACCTTAATGACACTCCACCATACAGGAGCACGTTCAAAGGCAAGCACACCAAAACCGTTTCCCACAGCAGAAGGCTCAAGTGTAGACAGAGATTTCCTGTCCCACAGCTACTCTCAAATAATCACTCAGAGGCTTAATATTAATTACAGTTGCTCAGCCAATAGCGCAGGCTTGTTACTAACTAGCTCTTATATTTTGTTAGCTCATATAGCATATTTATGCTCTTCCACATGGCAGTGCCTTTATTAGCATGGCACATTAGTCTCCTGCCCCCTCTGCATCTGGCTGGTGACTCCAGACTCCACCCTTCTCCTTGCCAGCATTCTCAATTTGCCTTTCCAGCCTAGCTTTATTCTGTACAGTTATTGGCCAGTCAGCTTCTTTAGTAAATCAATCACAATGATAAAACTTCACAATGTACAGAAGGGTTATTCCATAGCAGTCCCCCTTTCGTTTAATTAAAAAGAAAGATTCTAACTTTAACATAGTGAAATATATATATATATATAGCAAAACAGTTATTAAATAAGAATTACAGTTACAATATCTAGTTTATTTGTAGTTGACAAATTTAGAGAAAATATTATCTATGTTATCTTTGTGACTCTAAAGTTTTATACCTAATTTACCTTTTTATCATAACTAAGAAAAACTATAGCTATAACTATCTAGCCTTCATTTCCATCAAGGACCCCAGAAGGGTGAAATGTTACCTAGTGACAGGGACATCAGGCCACCTGGACTGTCACCCCAGGTCCTTCTGTGCTGTTGGGGCATCTAACTCTGGCCTACAGACCTAGTATATCTAACAGACCTTCCTGTGAAGCAGGGGGTTTTGAAGGACTGTCCTACCTTGTCTTGACAAAGTTTGGCAGTCTTCTTTGTTGTGTCCTGCTGGTCTTGTTTGGACAGGAACTGTCAGCTACTGAGGCAAGGGCAGTTTCTTTATCCACACAGCTAGCTTTTGCCAAAAAGAAAACAAACTCTATATGGAGTTTCTTTGGTACCCATTATCGTCTCTGAAATAAATTGGTGCTGCTAGGAGAGGATGTGCCTCACTGTCATAAAAAGCCTTATATTATCAAACATATTAAGTGACATATTCTATGGATCCCTGAGAAGTCTGAAGACCATTTATCTATCTAAATGTATCTGTGCATGACCTTGAAAACATACCTAACATGATTATAAGTTTGACTGTTATAGATGACTATTAATCTGTTTTTCTTAATTATTCATTATGTTTTTAAATGAGCTGCATAAATACAACTTTAAACAAGAATGGAAATATACATACAGTATAACAAAATTAACTATGTATAAATTTATATAAAATTAACTTTGTACAAAATTTGTATAAATGAACCAAAATCCATATCAATGTAAAATACTTAAGATTAATTGTTGTTTTTGGATTAAAGTAGATTCAATGATCTACCTTTTATCCTATCATTTCTGTATTCTATCCCCCTTTTTTCCTTTAGAAAGAGATCTTTGAATCTAACTCCTTTGGTTATATTTTAACCATGGACAATAACAATTTGTAGCCAAGCCCCCTAAACAAAGAGAGACATCCATAATCCAGTTTTTAGGAATGCAGGCATAGTTCTCTAGACTACCTCCTGTTTTTTGGGGTCACTGGTAATCTTTGGACCCTGAGAAAAATTTGGATAATTGTTAAGTCTTGGCTGTAGTATTCTGTGAGGCTGGATCATCTCAGTCATCAGCCTGGAAGCTGTTCTAGATGCTGACTCACCTGAGCCATCATTTTCTTTGATGCCTGGTCCCCTTGTTCTAAAAATATATAAACT
Source organism: Bramus lutescens (assembly GCA_001685075.1). NCBI lineage: Eukaryota > Metazoa > Chordata > Mammalia > Rodentia > Cricetidae > Bramus > Bramus lutescens. Next base: position 40,184 of record LOEQ01003868.1, read on the forward strand.
TTTAAAGGTAACATACATACCTGTATTAGTTCAAGTATAGGTTGTGCATTGAACACAAGTCAGTTAAAGATGATTTTTTGCTATGTGTTTGAGCAGGTAAAATATACAATGTGTGCCTTGTAGTTCTTTTAGTTTTATTTATTTCTGTAGTCAGGATTTCAGGGGGTCTTCCTTAATCAAACCTGATTTTCTTTAACCTGGAATGAATCCACAGCCTCTCATTTCCTATGGAAATAAAAGTAAAACCTCTCCCCCAAAGCAATGCACCTTTTGACTTAAAATTTGAACTCAAGACATCTTCAAAATAAATAAATTGGTTTAATCTAGCTTATTCCAGTGTCTCTTAGCAGCCAAAAATTTAAAGACAGCACAATAACATATGGGATCCAGACTGTGCATTTTTCATCTTTACATGGCTTATTTCTTTTGTATTAAGGATTTTACTATTTTTGAACTATATATTTCTTTTTTATATGACTGTCTATACCTTCTCTTTTCTTTCCGAAGCCTATGTATATTTTAAAACACATTGTGACCCATTCAGAGGGTTTTTTGTTGTTTTTGTTTGGTTGGTTGGTTTGGTTTTTTTGGTGTGAATCTGTCCTTACTGAGCACCTGTAACTTTTTTTGTCTGCATGAGCAAAATTTAAACTGCTGTGTAGCTTAGATCATGGCATGCTGGCAGCCGGCTCCTTTCCCTCAGTTTCTTGAGAGCCTAGTCTCATGATGGAGGTTTGTTTACTGCCAGCTCTGGGAACTATGCTTACTGCCCCCACTCTTGGAAGTTTCCTGGTCCACACCACCACTGAGTACCATGATACCTGCTGCTTATAAACCCCATTTAATGTTTGGCATCAGGCCCTCTGAAAAGAACCATGTGGGTTTTGCCACTAGCACTGATCCAGGAAGCTGTCTCTTAAAGGATCCATGCCTCTGCTCACCATTCACAGAGTCCATCAGAGAAAAGAGAGTGACCAAGAAGCCATTGCATTTCTGTATGTTTAGAATCCTTTCCCAAGCTCTCTCAGGTTTTATGTGGATGTCGCTGACCCATGTTGGAACACCATTTGTAGACAGAGTTTTCCTGTCCCGCGGCCATTCAAATAATCACTCAGAGGCTTAATATTCATTACAAATGCTCAGCCAATAGCTCAGGCTTGTTATAAATAACTCATACATTTTAAGTTAACCCACATTCCTTATTTATGCTGCGCCATGGGGTGGTGCCTTTATTGGCATAGCACGTTCATCTCCTGGTCCCTCTGCATCTCTCTGGCTACTCCAGACTTCACCCTTCTCCTTCCCAGCATTCTCAATCTGGCTTTCCCACCTAACTTTTATCCTGTTCAGCTATTGACCAGTCAGCTTCTTTATTAAACCAATCACAGCGAGAAATTTTCACAGTGTGCAAAAGGATTATTCTACAGCACTCAAGTGCACACAGTTTCCTTTGGAGTGCAAACAAAGTTCACCTCTGTGACACCAGACTGTATAAGCAAACCTCTCAAGAGCACGGTCACCTCTGAACTGGTAGTGTACATCCTATTGGTGACACTTAAACCTTATCTCAAGGAACCAATTTCTGTCAGAAACTGAAGCTCTCATTACCCAACTGCCCTCAGCATCCCACAGCCCCTGAGGGTTTGTCTTCACAAACTTTTCAGACTGATAATTACACTCCTACACAGAATTGCTAAACAGAGGAGACTCCTCCCCTAAGAGCTGGTGGGTCGGCAGACGGATGTCACAAGCAGGTCACGTAGTGCCCATGATGGATGAGTAATATCTTCTCCCTGTCACATAGTTACACATATGAAGGATCAGCAGGAACCAAGTATTAACCTGAGAAGGCTGGGAGGGGGTGGAGAGCCCAGTTTCATCGCTGTGAAATGAACCTTAATAGGGGACCCAAAAGTAAACAATCAAGAAAAATATTACTTCAATTTATAGTTTTGTAATATAGTGAACAAAATATCTAAACAGAAAGAGAGAAAGAGCAAGAGAGAGAGAGAGAGAGAGATTAGCAATTCAAAGAGAGATTAGCAATTCAAAGATGAAGGAGAGCCCCAGGTATTTGCAAGTCAGTTGACCCTCAGCAAATACTCCATTTACAGAGCAGAGACTAGGCCAAGCTCAGGCCAGGCGGGAGGTCATAGACTGATGAAGGCACCGCAAAGAGTGCACACACACACTGAGGTGGGAGAAGGGACTCGAGGGACAGGAGCTGAGAGATGCCGTCTTGATTCAGAAACATAGGTGGAGAGATGACAGGAAGGGCCAAAAATCTCCTTAGGTGATATCGTAGGAAGGGTAATTTCGAGGCATAAAATATAATCTGTCATCAAGTCAAAAGCAAGAGCTAATGGACAAACTATTATTGCTGCTTTTTAAATACAACTTTTTTATGGATTTCAGGGGAAATTGTACGAGCATCTGGGAAGAGGATGTGGGGATGAATATGATAAAAATACATTAAATCTACATATAAAACTCAAAAGATAAATGTATTATTTTCAAAAATACAAACTATTTAACTTATCTTTCATTACTTAACTAATATAAGCTTATTCTATAAAATCAGAATAATATAAATATAAATGAGACACCCCTAGCTTGTAGCATGTGCCCTTCTATGTTCTCCAGGAAGAGGCAGTTTTATCAGAAGTGTTTGGACAGCTGATGTAATAATCCAAAAATAGGGATCTAGTAAGTCAGGTCCACGGAAACAACGGCTTTAGGGCAATGGTTCCGTGTCTCCCTAAGGCTGTGACCCTTTAACACAGCTCCTCATGGTGTGGTGACCCCAACCATAACATTATTTTGTTGTACTTCATAACTGTAATTTTGCTACTGTTATGAATCATAATGCAAATATCTTATAACCAAGATAGCTGATACACAACCCCAAGGGGTCAGGACCCACAGGTTGAGAATCATTGCTTTAGGAAGATGGTCAGGCTACGTGGAGAATGTGAGCCTTCCTTTCCTTCAGTAATTCCTGTGTGTGGCAAGTGCTTGCTGGGGTCCAGCTCACACATGATTAATTCATGTGCCCCCACAGACTTCTGCTCAGAAATAGACCAAACATAATTCTGTCCCTAGCATGAAGAATCATGTGGCCTTCATGCCTTGAGAGTTTCCCTTCCTTCCAAATGTCCACTGCCAGCTTGGTGGGCTAAGAACATGGGCACATCATTCCTGTTCTGAGGCAGGTACCATCCTCGGGCCTTTGACCTGAAGAAAGGGTGGCTTGGTCCTAGGGTCCAGGTGTGCCAGTCTGCAGAGGAGATTGAGTTCCTGCTTCGGTGACTTGCTTCCTTCTGAAGAGCTGCAGAGGCTTCTGGGCCCCCATGGGGCATCTCTTGCCATTCTCAGCTGCCAGGAACTCTGGGACAGAGCCAGGCTGGAAGACAGCAGTAGATGCTCAGTCCCTTCAAGCGAGCAGGCAAGACTGCATCACGCAGTTCCCCAAAGCACCTCTGACGAAATGACCATTAACTCCCCTGCATGCAAATCTTTAAAAGTGCAGTGCCATAATACAATGCAATTCATTGGGGAAAAATCAGTCCTCTACTTTTAATCAACTGCGAGGAGAGCTTGGTTCTAAGTCTTTAATAAAAGCTCCATGCGATAGTTCTGATCCAAGTGCTGGAGCACATGGCCTGGCACGCAGGAAGGGTGCAGATGTAACGGTTCTAGATTAAGAGCTGTGATCAGGCTCACGGGCTTGGGATGGAGAGGCAAGAGGCAGATTGTTACTGAATGTGTTCGTGAGAGAAGAGCTAGGGTAAGAGAGCTGCCTGCTGAGGGAAAGACAGCAGAGATAGGCTCCACCAGATGGGCTGAGGCAGACAGCAAGGACCTTTGCTTCAAAAAGACTATCTAACAAATTGTTATATAAATAATAAGTCAAAAGGATGAACGAAAACATTGGACAATAACATGGGATCCCAGGGCGTGAAGATTTGGTGATCTGGCAGACAACCATATAAGTTGTCAAGGAAACGATATGAGAGAATGAAAGAAAAAACAAAACAGTAGCAAGAGCATGAAACAGTGCAGAGGGGTGGCCTAGAGAGATGGCCGGAGGATAAGAGTAGGGGCTGGAGAGGCGGCTAAGTGCTGAAGAGCAGATACTGATCTTGTGATTGACAAAACAAAGCTTGGTCTCCAGCAATATGGTAGGTGGTAGGAGGCTTGTACCCCCCTGTAATTCAAGTTCCAGGGCATCTGACATTGTCTTCTGGCCTCCATAGTGCTTGCACTCTGGTGCACACACCACACACAGACTTTTCCACAAATTAAAAATAAAATAAATCTATTTACAAAAGCAATGCTTATGAGAATCATCGCACCAGGGTGACAGGAGACAACAAAGTGACAGAGGTACAGACCCAAGGGATAACATCAAGACGTGGCCACAGTAAACAGGACACTGACACAGAGAAAACACTTCAAAACTGAGATTGACAACATCCCACCCAAAAGACTCAGGGACATTGTAGAAGAGTGGAATGAATATAAAAGCCAGAGGATCTGCAGGAGGGCTGCGAGACTCTCTTCTTGACATGGTCGCTGTGTCCAGGAAGTCACTGCAGCTATTACCACCTCCACAGGATCAAGCCAACACGGTCAGTCTACAGTACAGTAGGAAGCACTCATTGGGCTTGCTGGGTTCACAGAATACAAAGGGGGGGCATGAAGGTGGGGGAGGGGAGCTGGGAAATGGCAGAGGATATATCATATACAAGTATGAAATTATCAAAGAATAAATAAAATATATCTTTTCTAATGAAGTAAGCTTGAGAATATCCAAAAATGATGTAGTCGATCAACTTGTGGAACTCAAGAGGGAGAGCAGGGATGGTGACCTCAAGAGTGCACCCAGGAGGTAATTTTCCAGGGGGCCAAGGATGCACTTGGTGCCGAACCAGAGCAGCCTGAGGGAAGAGAGAAGATGGGTCAGGTCCACGTTCCGTTCAGTGTCTGTGCTGCGACGGCTCATCTTCCCTGGCAGCATCCTGAGCTGTCTGTGCGGGTACCCCAGGAAGAGCTGAATGAACAACTGTCCACTCTGAATGTGGGTGATGGACGCCCTTTCGTGGGCTGGGGTTGCAGACTGAACAAGGAGGAAGAGAATTCAACAATTCTATTCGCCTCCCTCTCCTCTCCTTCCCTCTCATACCCGATGCCACGCCTTCTCTGGGAGGGACCGTGTCCTCCCAGACCCTAAGCCAAACTAAGTCCTTCTTTACGTGTTGTTTGTCGGTTGCTTTCATCCCAGCGATGAGGACTAACCAAGACCTGTGTTGAAAAAGCAATCACAGAGCACGCCATCCTCCCATCGACAGAACCTCCTTCCACATCGCTGCACAGTAACACAGTGCGCGGGGAGGTGGGGCGAGGTGAAGGGTGCGATGGAGGAAGAGCCTCAGTTAGCCCCTGCCCACCTCCCACAAGTCCCTATTCCTAGGAAGGAGAAAACAGCAACTACAAGCTCCTCGCCAGGAGCTATCTTAGTCCTGGGAGATAAACATAATCCGAGCTGACTCTTGCCCTTGGAACTGAAGAGAAGAGGGTGGAGTAGCTTCCCTCTCCCAGCATCCAGTCGACACTGCTGAGACAGGAGCCCAGCATGCTGCAGAAACGTCACACCAGGAGGCCTCTGGGTCCTGCCGCCCCCTAGCCTCTCACAGCCCATCCCAGTAGATCAGCGCACACAGGCAATGGGCCAGAGAAAACCCAACAAGCAGAGTGTCCTCCACAGCCACTTAGCGCCTGGTATCCGCCGTCCATTGTGCAGCCCATACGGTCCTCAGACCACCCCAGACCACCTATCTTTTCTCACTGTGATTCCCTGGTGTATTGTGAATTTTAAATCTATCAAGTGGTTGTGTAGTGTTTCCTGAGAGGATGCCAAAGTCCCATGGCATTGTGTGAACTTGATGCTACCATACAGCACGCTACATGACCACATATCTTGCAAAGCATAGCAGCTCGAAGTTAGTAAAATGTGGACATGATACATCATATGAAAGGCATTTTCTTATCCTTAGTGAGGGAAAGAAGTTTCTAGAAGAAATGTTAAAGTAAAGATGAAAAGAAAGCCATGTGTGCCCTCCCCTCTAAGTGAGAGAGACTAAAGGATAAAAGAAACAAGCCATGCAGATGAAAACCAGGGAGCTCGGAGAGCGGGTGTGAGGGTAAGGGGTCCCCCGTCTCCTGGTGGCGTGCGCCCTGCCTCTGTAAATCAAACCCACCCGGAACACTGCCTTCCACCATACTGCTCACTTCTCTCTTTTCAGCCTGGGGAAAAACAAGACAGCTTAATGATTCGAAATAGCTATCAAGTGCTTGAACAAAAGCGGATGATTTTGATGTGTTGTAGCCAGCCCTGGATTTCCTACACAAATTGTGTGTGTGTGTGTGTGTGTGTACAGATGTATGCATGCATACATGCATGTGTGTTGTGTGGCTGCACATAGCCATGTGTTCACACACATGTGTGTATGCATATATGCATGTGTATAGATGTGTGCTATCATGTATGTATAGTGAGTGTGGATGTATCTGTACACATGTACTGTGTGCATGTGTTGTGTACATATATGTATGTATGTATGTATATATATATGTGTGTATGTATGAAGAAACTCCAAGGGCACACACACACTGGATTTCCACTTCACCAGCTAGATAGAAACACAGTAATAAGTTACACAAACGGTAAATTCTCCAGGCACGCTCCCCTCCAACCGGGCAACATTTCGAGATTCAGATTTGAAAATTCTTTCAAATATCATTTTGCAGCACAGCTTAATGTTTAGTTATTTTCTTTTATCATAAAATATCTCAAAAAGCAGGCCAGGGTATAATTGTAATTTACCATGTGTGAAGTAAAAGGCAAGCTAATGAGAAAAGATTTAGACAGGACCATTTTCTCTGTGGGCCACAGAGGGGCAAGGACCTCACGCATCTCTTCTGAGAGCCACTGATGTGCAGATAAGATGTGCATCTCACGGAGCTCCGGGAGATGGCCTACTTTGCCCCTGTGGATCTCCGGTACCCAGAAGCATCATAAAGACCATGGAAATCCTGAAATGCAATGTTCTCCTCGTACCATCTAACACATTCGCCTCTTGGAGGAGGAGAAGGAAAGGAAAAGAGAAATTTAGGAAGCTCAAAGTGATGCAAAGAAAACGGCATTGCCATCAGCCCAAAGCATTACAAATGCAAAGGTCAACGGCCAAGGCACCTTTGCCATCTGTACATGGGAATCCGCTACCTTAAGATCCCCACTGGATGTCACAGCCGCTGCAGCTGCCTTAGAAGACGACCTGGAAAGCCCCTTTGGACCAAATAGTAATGAGCAAACACCCCCACCCACCTCCTAGAAGGTTACATCAAGTGTGTCAGTCGAGGTCTGCCAGAGGATCAGGGAGAGTGAAGGTGAGAGATTTGTTGCAGGGCACGGATTTGTGTGGCTGTGCGGCTGGCCAGGAACCTCTCCCACACACCAGAGCAGACATGGGAGTAGCAGCTTCAAGCCTCACAAAGGTCAAAGCTTCCACTTGTCAGCCAGATTTCTTATCCCAAGGAAGTTTCAGTCTTTAAGGAGTTAGTACATGAGTTATCTCAGACAGCAAGGAAAGGCCCTTGAAAGACAAGCAAAAAGCCTAAAGCAGACAAATAAGGTTACATTAAATTTAAAAAAAAAATGCTACCTAGTGAAGGAGACAACCAACACGGGGAAGAATAAATTATGTGCCTGCTAAGAGGGTTGACGTCTAGAGTATTGAAGAGACTCAAA
>LOEQ01003868.1:68448-88435 GCA_001685075.1 Bramus lutescens
CTCTAGCGTGACCCATCTCTCAGAGAGTACCGAAGACGCTAGCGTGACTCTCTCGGAGAGTACCCACATCCTTGCCTGATTGCTCTAAAGCCAACACTGTGGGGCCAAGCCTTTCTTCCTCTGCCTTTTCCCTCCCTCCCTCCCTCACCTGTCTCAGTACTCCACTGGGAAAGACACTGAGCTATCCAGTGACCGAGAATCCCTCACTGGCAACCTTGGTTCCCCTTTGCATAGTGTCCCAGAGCCACAGACTTTAGGGGTAGGGTATGGACACCAGCATTAGCCATATTCTTGTGTCACTGTAACAATCTATCTGATAAAAACAGCTTAAGATGCATCCATTTTTGATTACAGCAGTGGTTCTCAACCTGTGGATTGCCACCCCTTTGGGGGTTGAACAACCCCTTCTACAGGTGTTACATATCAGACTTCCTGCATATTAGAAATCCACATTATGATTCATATGAGTAGCAAAATTGCAGTTATGAAGTAGCAATGGAAATAATTTTATGATTGGGGTCACCGGAATGTGAGGAATTATATTAAAGTATCCCGGCATTCAGAAGGTCAAGATGCACTCATTCAGTCTTCTAGGCTTCAGCCTATGGCCAGCCAGCTGACTTACTTCTGGACAAAATATCCCTTGAAGGGGGGAGATAGAGAAAGAGAGGAGGGTGGGTGAGAAGAAGGGGGAAGATCAAAAAGAGGAGAGAAAGAGGAGGAGGGAGGGGCTCGTCTTTCCAGGCATACCCCTAGTAAACTTATTTTCTTTGGTCCCATGTTGTACTTTGGACCACTCCTCGATGGTCCCATCAAGTTTTGAGCCCTCAGGGGATTAATCCAGTGCTGAAGCCAGAATCCTAGTGGTCCAGTTGCCTTCCACCAAGTCCCAGATCTAAACACTGCTGAGCTGGGACTCAAGCCTCCAGCACAGGAGCCTTTCGGGGCAAACCTCATATGCAAACCATGAAAGCATTCTCAGGAATGCTCTGCCCACCATACTGCAAACCCCATCACTTCCCCCCATGCATTCCCATTCCAGATGGCTAATCTTGAAGAAAGGAAGTGACTTCATTCATTCGGGACCTATTTCCTGAGCTCATTACGTCTCAGGCACTATCTGTGGAACTAGGTTCATGGTCTTTGGAGACCTTTTACTCTTTGGTGTTTCCCTGGTTTATTGGAGGGCAGTGGCTTATTAAGTAAAGAAAAATTCTAGAAGATACAAGTTTTGAAGGTGGGGCATCCTGGGCAAACTTAGGACTCCCAGAACCTCTTCTACCCTATCACTTAACAGGAGGGATGGATTAGCTACCTTTCTGTGGCTGTGGCAAAATCCCCAGGCTCAAGGAGACAGACATATAAAAGAGTTTATCTGGGCTTATTCTTCCAGGAGAGAGTTCACCACACACAGAAGCCTCTCAGCAGGTGGGCGTGGACTCTGGAGCAAGAAGCTGAGAGCTCACATCCCCAAGTAAAGCACAAAGAAGGGAAGCATCCTGGAAGTAGGGTGAGGCTATTTACTCCCAAGGGCTGCCCCCAGGGACATATTTCTTTCAGCCAGCAAGACCTCCTAAACCTCCCAAACAGCACTGGCAAATGTGGAGCAAGTGTTTAAATATTCAAGCCTCCGGGGACATTACTCACTTAGCCAAACACTTCACTCGCTGACCCCAACGGCTCATGGCCACATCACAGTGCAAAATAAATTTAGTTCAACTTCAGAGGCCCCATCGTCTCTCAGGCTCAGCACTGTTTAAAAACCAAGGTCTCTTGAGACTCAAGACAATCTCTAACCGTTGCTACTTCTGTGTGGAAGGATATGATTTTATCTCTTCTATTTTTCTAAATCATTTGCTTTTTTATACATGAAAATAAATTATATATGTAACCCAGAACAACATCAATATTGTTGCTTATTAGAAGTTGGCAATGACCTGAGAGACTGAATAGCCAAATGGAGTATAGCCAGACCATATAGAAAAATGGTACTTGGGCCCACAGCCTGTGACCACTTGCCTAGGAGGCCAACCCCTTATCTAAACAGGCAGCTCAGGAAGCCAATCATCTCTAAGTCAGACTCGAAGGACAAAACACTGCTAGCCCAGTAGTAATCAAGGAAATGCAGCAGTAATAAGGGAAATTGATTGACAGCTTCCCAGAAGCCCACATACAACCCCATCCAGTCATGTAGGTGCTCACGTCTAATGATCCTCAGCAGTTCCCATGGTGACAGCTTCCATCAGGACACACCTGAAGCCTCCGGTCCTTCCTGCAGCCTTCCCATCCCCTGCCCTCCTGAGCGCCTTGCTATGTTCGGTGATAATGGTGCTTTTCCTGTAGCAGCTGGATCCAGATGAACGAACTTTGCTTTCCTCATTTGGCTGGTGGTGTGGCCTGGATGTGATTTGAGGTATCCCCAAGATTTCATGTTTTGGAAGCTCAGTCTTCAGTGCAAAAGAATTAGAGGTAATATGAGCCTTTAAAAGGTAGGGACTGACAGCCAGTCATCAGGTCACTCACTGCTCAGGGACCTGATAGGTTCAAAAGTAATTGATGTCATTATTAGAAGAATCTGGTTCGCTCTCCTAAGATTAGTATAAACAAGAAAGCCTCCCCCCATGCACACACTGGCTGCGGCTCCTGTACCCCACCATGTTTTCAGCTGTTATGAAGTTCTCACAAGAGCCACAGTGATACTGGTATCATGTCCTTGGACCTCCACAACTGTGCGATGAGGAAGCCTCTTTGCTTTTTAAGCACTCAGTGTTAGGTATTCTATAACAACTCATACAGTTGGGCTTTGTTTATCATTTATCTCTACAATCCAAACAGTTCAGTTAAAGAGGCCACAGGGAAAAGCATTTAGGAGAAGAAAGCCGTGAGAGTCAATGTCTATTCATGGTGGGGGAAAGCTGGGTACCAAAGATACCGTCGGCTTCTGAGCTGCAGGCACCCATGGTTATGCAGAGGGACGTGCAAAGTGGAAGAGCTCGGCCTCCGAGCTCTGCAGACGCGGAAGGAAATAGAGGGTGGTTATTCAACGGCAGCGTGGGTAAGGCCAGGGAAGGGAGGGCAGCCGGGGGAGGGCAGCTGGGGGCGATGTGCTGGCTGGTTTTATGTCTGCTTGACACAGGCTAGGATCATTTGGGAAGAGCGAGCCTCACCTGAGGAATTGCCTCCATCAGAGTGACCTGTAGGCAAGTCTGTGGACATTTTCTTGGTAGTCGTGAGAAAGCCCAAGCCACCGTGGGCATGGAAAACCACAGGGAGGCAGGCTAAGTTGTATATGAAGGCAAACTGAGTGGCCTAGGAAGAACAATCTCCCCATGCTCCCTGCTTAAGTTCCTGTATTGACTTCTATACGTGATCCTAATTAGTCTTAAGGATAATATCCTGGAGTCAGATATTGGGGTAAAAGCTGAAAGATCAGAGAAGGAAAGGACCAGACACAGTAACTCTTACCTCTCTGACTTCTCAGACCAAAAAAGGATGAGAGCCTGTCTCCTCCTTGCCTTATCACTTCCTGTCTGTCTGTACAGACCTCCAGATGTCTATGATTAGCTAATGGCTTCCATCCTCTGTTCTCCAGGCAAGCTTTATTTGCCAGAACACAAACACAGTATCACAACACACTTCCCTTAATGATGGACTGTAAGCTGTAAGATGAAGTAAATGAACCTTTTCCTCCACAAGTTACTTTTGGTTGTAGCGGTCATCAGAGAAACAGAAAGCAACCTAGGACATGTGGAGCGGTACCCATGGCTGGCACAGCTGGGCCCATCACAGCTCTGAGTCAAAGGGGACCAGAGGAGAAAACAGATCAATACAAGAGGAGTCTCCAGGTGGACCCCGGTCATGGGGAGAAGAACTGAGTCCATTTCAATCCAGCCAAAGTCCTAAGAGGATTGCTCCACTCCTCTCCTACTCCAGATTCCCTACCTGTGTCTCCCATGAGCCAAACCCAATAGGAAGACAAAACAAGAAGAGACAGATGCGCCCTAAAGGTCATTCCCAGGAGGTGCAGAGTGGGTGTAAAAGGTGCTGGGAGGCACAGATAGCTCAGCAATAGTGACAGCCATCTTGTAATTTTGAGGTTCTTCCTGGAAAGCCAGGTGACATGTGTGAATGTGGGCGCGTGAATGTGTGTGTGAATGTGGGCGTGTGAATGTGTGTGAACGTGGGCGTGTGAATGTGGGTGTGTGAATGTGGGCGTGTGAATGTGTGTGAACGTGGGCGTGTGAATGTGGGTGTGTGAATGTGTGTGTGAATGTGGGCGTGAGAATGTGTGTGTGTGAATGTGTGTGTGAATGTGGGCGTGTGAATGTGTGTGTGAATGTGTGTGAATGTGGGCGTGTGAATGTGTGTGTGAATGTGGGCGTGTGAATGTGTGTGTGTGAATGTGGGCATGTGAATGTGTATGTCTTACACCCGCACACTTACACACACACACTTACACCCGTACACTTACTGTATGTGAATGTGGGCGTGTGAATGTGTGTGTGTGAATGTGGGCATGTGAATGTGTGTGTGAATGTGGGCGTGTGAATGTGTGTGTGAACGTGGGGGTGGAGGTGACGACTTCCAGGAGTCACTTCTCTCCTTCCACCCTGCCGTGACAAGGTCTCTCTTGTTTCTGCCACGCTGTGTTCTCCAGGCTAGCCACCCAGTGAGCTTCCAGCCCATCCCGTGTCTCTGCCTCCTACCTCACCGTAGGAGTGCTGGAATTATAGACAGGCCCCACCACGTCTGGCTCTCTGTGCGGGTCCTGGGAATCGAACTCGGCTCACCAGATGTGCACACCGAGTACGTTTCCTGCCCAGCCATCTCACGCGTCTGGTGTGTGATATGTTGATTGCATCCTGACAATAAAATTTGTTTTGAATCAGACGGCAGAGCTAGCCACTAGCTGACCAAAATTAACCATTGAGGTTTTGAAGGACTGAGGAAGTAGCAAGGCAGGACGTAGAGAGGATCTCGGCCTTTTTGGAGGAAGGAACCAAAGGGGTAATAGATCACTGGCGGCTTCCCCGCAGCGTCTCTGATCACTCAGGTTCTTACCCCAATAGCTGACTCCCGATTTCTTTCTTTCTTTCTTTCTTTCTTTCTTTCTTTCTTTCTTTCTTTCTTTTTTGATAAGGAATAATTAGTTAAACACATCACCAGTCCCTTAAGTCACATCTTTCAGATTTAAGAGGGTAGGGTGCTGACAGACAGACACTGTGTGAGGCCTGACCTTTGGGCTCGAGAGGAAAGAGACTGAAAAGGAACAAACTCAAATCAAACTCACGATCCCTAGATCCAAGGGTAGGACAAGAGAGGAGAGAGTCATCGTGTGAAGCGTACTGATCACATTTACATGGTTTTTCTTCCAACGTCAGCCAGAAGCTTGATCCCCCATTTGCATCCATTCTGTCTCCAAAATGCCAGCAGTGGGCCTGACTGAATCCTGGTACCTGTAAGAGCCCCAGGGCTGCAGACAGGAGGTCAGCCTTGTGTGTATCAAATTCTCCAGTGTGTATAACTGAAAGGATTAGATGCGGGCTAGAGAGATGGCTTAGGGATCAAGAGCACATATGCTTTTGCAGAGGACCTGAGTTCTAGCCCCAGTAGGTCATACCCTCCAGTCAGCCCTGCTCTGGGGTGACCAACATCTCTCTGCCTCCTCCACCAGCACCCACATACACAAGCCCAATTGCAGACATGCATGCACAGGTACACACATGCACACATACACACATGTGGGTACACAAATTTAAACTTTTTAAAAATCTCTAAAACATATTAAACATGAAATTAGCACATGATATATTTCATGACAAGATGTAGTCAGAGCATTGTGCTTCAAACACATAATCATGCATCTCTCTCCCATCCCGTGTCCAAGACATGGCGAAGCTGACTGCACATCTCAATGGAAACCAGACTCATTTCAGGTGCTCAGTAGACACTCATGGCCGGCGGTTGCCTTCCTGGAGAGCAAAAATTGTCTGCAAAATGACAATTCACACTTACCCTGCCCTCTGGTGACTTCTACAGAGCTCTCCCCCCCCACACACACTTGACCTTTGTCCTCCAGGATACTATTTACCTTCAGCCCCTCTGTGGAGGAATTTGCAGATAAAGAGTTTATGCTTTGGATGTTTCTAGAAGCTATTAAAGAACCCGCGCTGGAGGAAGCGCTAGCGAGCTGTTACTCCAGCAGGCCTTTCCGTGTGCTCAACAGCACCAAGTTGCAGCTGGGCCCACAGACAAACCTCTCCTGGCCCAGCAGAGAACTTACCAGAAGAACATTTCTTGGATGTGTTTTGAGAAGTATGGAAATAAGGTTGTCAGAACTCAGGCTGGAATCACTCCTGTTTCTAAATTTATGTTATAGATCAGAGGTTTAGCAAGCTGAGAGGGACACGGCAAGGTTGTGTCTGTGACAGATGTCGAGTCCACGGCCCAGGCAGCGTGCAGTCAGGAGCGCAGTAGCCATCCTTCCAAAAGAGCATGTGTGACGGCCCTGGTGTGTGTGCTTGTGCTAGGAACCCTCTCCAGAAACTTTAAAGAAATCCAATGTGCCTTTGCTGGAGATGCACATGGCGGGTGTGACTGAGTGGGAAGCGAAGAACAGCATGCAAGAAGTGCCAGGATTCCCAGGGGAGGAGGCAGAATCCAGGAGAAATGTGGCTTTAAAAGAGATCGTGTCCCCAGCTCAGGAAGGTCAGCCGGTACTGCGGTAAGCCAGTCTCCAGCGGAGAACCAGAGCTGCTTGCCACCCCCAGGCTAGTTACGTCAGCCTCAGGAGAGAGAATGCCAAGCGGGCATTAGAGTTACACCATAGCTTCTCCATGGCCGGGGACAGCTATCGTCATGAGCAGAGACAGGGAAAGACCCACTGTCTCCCTGATTAAAAGGGGGCAAGATACGAACACTGAATGAGCACATGCCTTGAAAGAACTTGAAGCTACAGCCCTGGAGTGATTTCCCAAGCCTCTGGGAGGGCTGAGCTGATTCAGCACACTCGTGGGGGGGGTTCCTCACACTGAAGCCCTGAAACCCCTCTCTCTTACAGTAGCTACCCTGAGAAGGACATCTCAGCCATAAACCCTTCCAGTTGGCTTCAGACACAGCCACTGGCACCATCAGGCGGGGGATGAGGGGTGGGGTAGGGTGCATATCTTGGTGGCTAAGGAACCAGGTAGTAACTTCTGTGGCAGGTTCAGCCCGTCCCCAGAACCCGAATCCTAGAAGACCGTTCTGGTCTCCCCCTCAACAGACTATGAATGGACAGGAGGTGACAAAGCCCAGCACCCCAGGGCTTTCTCTTCCACTTTAGATCAACCACAGTCAGAGATGCCTGAAGATGAGGCAAAGATGAGGTTGCAGTGGGGAGATCATTTCTTCCCTTTAGAGAGATGGTGGAGAAAGAGGGATGTACTCTGAAGGAGCTGCAGAAAATCCCCTTCTCGCCTTCACGGTACTTCGCTTTGCAAAGCCCTTGTTTTTTTACCAGAGGAATGCCTTGTGAACTGGGAGAAAAAAAAAATGCCAATCTCCCAGTGTCAGACTGGAGCAGGAGCCGCCTCCAGGAGCCAACAAACCATAGGCACCCATCTGGCCCACGTAGGGCCATCCTAAGCCCAAGTGAGAGTTCCTCCTTCAGCACCAGGAGAGACGAAATGAAACGGGACTCCGGTTAGACCAGGTGCAGGTGCACAGCAAGACCTGCGGAGAGGGAACGAGCTGTGCTCTCTAAGGAAGGGGCAGCTCCCCACGACCCACACAGCAGTCCAGCACTGGGCAGGACCCCTGAGCCCTGACGGAGGCTGATCTCAGAAGAACAGCGTTGCTGGAAAGCTGCAGCAGCCCTGAGGAGCAATGTAACCATGCCTCTAAACAGGTGACTGCGAAATGCCAGGGACCCTTGAAATTCAGACGTGTTTATCGAAGTCTCATGTTGTTGATGTCATTCCACATGCTAGTCTAGCATCATGCGTGGGCCACCGAGGTGAACAGGGCAGCATCCAGGTTGAGATGGAAGCCATCCTCCACCTCCCCATACAGGAGTGGCCCTGGGCAAGCAACCAACGCGTTTTATCTCCCAGCTGCCTGAGCCCACTGTTTGTATCCTCAGGCGTAGGCAGCTGTGAAACATGACGCTCCAGAGATCCTGAATTTCTAGACATCCATCAACCAATGGAATGTTTTTGTGCATGCATGCATGTGCCTGTGTGAGCTTATGCACACCACGTGAGTATGGATGCCTTGGAGGTACCAAAGGAGGGTGCTGGATCTCCTGGAACTGGAAATCATGGGTTTCCCAGCATGGGTGCTGGGAACTGGGTCCTCTACAAGAGCAGCATGCACTGTGAACCACTGAGCCAGCTCTTCAAGACCCAAAAGCTATATTTTCAGAAGATTTGCACCCCACAAATTGAGCTGTTCTGAAGTACGTATTTCTCTGGCATCAGACACAGTGTTGTGTGACTGTCGCTATTTCAGGTTCTGGAGCATCCTCTTCACCCCCAAAGATTACATGTGTGTGGAACTGCCACGTTCTATTCCAAAACAACTCTGAAAACAGGACCTTAATTAGCCTCCCAGACCCACCCCATGCCACCCCTGATCACAGGTCAGGCTCTAGCCATAAAAACATGTTCAGTTTCACCAGCACAGACCCACTTGCGGTCCCTTGGTGTCTGTGTGCTTAAGACTAGTCATAGGACCTGGCAAACGGTAGCTGCCTGTAGGTTATGGATCCAAAATGGTACAGGCAGAGCTCCACACCAGCTCTTCCATTTTGAGATAATGCCTTATACTGCACTTTACCATAGACCCCACGTGATGCTCACTGTGAATGAAGAAGCTGCCAGGTCATCCCCCTGACCTTTGTGCTCCCCAAGGGTTCACCCCATCATCATCTCCACCTCGTTTAGAAAACCCCTCATGGAGGCCTGCGAGATACAACAACAAACGGTAAAACAAATGAATGGCCCGTTTGTGCCTCCGTCACCCAATCCCTGAGCTGATCTCTTGATAAAGAAAAGAAATTTGCTTTTCATAGAGGTGAAAGCTAAGCCCCCACGATCAAAGTGCCACATTCAGTATCTACTTCCAAGACTACATCCTTCAGGGGGCCATGTTTGCATGGCAGAAGGGTCAGATGGGATGAGAAAACAGGAAGGGGAAGGAAGTAAAATTCTTCCCCAAACCCCTTAGTGATGGTGTCAATCCAGCCAAGCAGCAGAGCCCTCGGGGCCTGAAGAACTCCCGGAAGGATGCAGATCCCAGCTACACGGCCCTGGACTTTGGGTTTCCCCGAGACACAGTCAAGCCTCCGGGATCTCCACAGCTGGGGACATCCAGGTCCTTCCTGCCTGCACCCAGCTCCAGCATCAGCAGCCCTTACTGCTTCAGAGGTTGGCTATGCCCACGGTGGGCTTATGTGGGCCTCACTCACTGCACGTTCCCTCTGTCCTCCCTCAGCTCTGGTATTCACCAAAATCACAGGTTCTGAGCACCTCTCCCAGCCCACCCACATTGCTCTCTAAAGAGACTCAGAGGCTTGCATCCTCCATGAGCAGGGGCCTGGCTGGCTGATATGGGAATGGTAATCCCTCACTGAGGAACTGTGATTCATTCAAACCAATACACTCAGGGAGAAGGAAGTGTGAAGGGTCAATGCTCTGAATGCTGACCCGGGGGGTTCTCGCTGCCCTGGAGGCAGCACCAGCTCACACACAGAACCTAGTCGCCAAAAGGGGGTGGAGGCAAAAGTCCCCAGAGCCTGTGGGAGTTCCCAGCCTTGGGCGGCCTTGATTCTCCTGAGTCTATTTTGGAGTCTCCTTTATCCTCCCCTCAAAGACTAACAGCCGCCTAAGCCAACCTCCTATTGTGTCGGAGGATCTTCCTCTGTTTGGATAACATGCCCGCTCGCCACTCTTGCTTTTATTCCCTGCTGGTTGACTAAGTCACATCTCCTCTGCTGAGATGANCTGAGGAAAAGCAGGAGATACCAGCAGTGATGCACAGGCTGGGGCTCTGTCCGAGGGAGAAGAGCCCTGAGTGAACAGTGGTGATGTCCACATAAGGACACCGACCATTCCCATCACTCACTCCACGACCCGACAAACCCAAAGACAAGAGCTTGGGGAACGCTGGGGAGACAAACGAAGCCTCCTAAAGAGGGTTTCTTGGCACACTTCTTCAAACTGACATGTTTTAGAACTCTGCCACGGGGAGACAGAGCAGGCCGCGGTTCCTAATCCCTTATTCCTGCTTCCCTTCTCCTCCACTCCCAACCCTCCACCGGTGCCCAGACAAACCGGCTCCATCCACTCCCCTTGCTTCTAGGATTTGATCTAGTGTGATGTAGGAATGAGTGTGCACAAACCGGAGCCAGTGGACTGTGAAACAAGGAATTTGGAGAGCTGGTCACCAGCTGAGAGTCTGAACCGTCCCCAGTGGGCCCTTCCCCCAGGGCATTCACTGGCCCAGCCCTCTATTTAGCCCACTTTCTGGAGTCTTCCATGGGTGGGCAAGGTTTCCATGAAGTCTAAGGATCCCTCCCATCTTTCAGACCCCTCTGAGGCCGCAGCAACTTCCTGCTCAGACGAACCTGCAGAGGCCTCCATTCACTCCAGTGGGAACCTCTCAAACCATCCCAAAGAGGGGCTCTCACCACATGCTGTTTTGTGTGTATTGATGTATACGTGTTTGGGGGCAGTGCCTGTGCATGTATTTGTGGATGCCCATGTACATGCATGTGGGGAGCCCGTGCACAGGTCCATATATGCACATAAGCATCCGAGCTTGGCAAAGGATGTTTGTTTCAATCCCTCTTCATCTTAACTGTTGAGACGGGGTTCCATACCATGCCTGGAGCTTTTGGGTTTGCCAGGACTGGTGGTCAGAGAGCCCCAGGCGTTCTACTGTCTACTTTGGGTTTTTACTGTTGTTTGCTTGTTTTCCAGACTGTTTTAAATTCTTATGTGTAAAACTATGGAATGCTTTGCAAATTTGCGTGCCATCCTTGTGCAGGGCCATTCTGATCCCCTCTGTGTCGTCGCAGTCTTAGTATATGAGCTACTGAAGCAGGCACGCAGGCTTTCGCGCTTGCACAGAAAGCTCCTGGATATTAAGCCATCACACCAGGCGCCCCCTCCCCCAAGGGACCACTACTTATTGTTAAAGAAGTACCCCCTCCTGGAAAGGGTGGCTCAAGAACAATAGTGTCCAGGTCCTTGGAAAAAGGAAAACCAGGAGCCATGCCCAGTCTAGATTCTGTCTGTCTCTCCAGGGAGTGTGAGGGCCCAGCACAGTGACGCAGTGAAAGAAGGGAACACAGGCAAGAGGCCGTAGAAGATGGAGCTGGGGGATTAGAACTGCTCTGACCCTGCTGGCTCCGGCAGACTCCAGGCCCAGAAAGAGCAGAGGCAGGCCTGCTAGGATTTGCGGCATTCCCCAGCGGAGTGAGGCCGGGACGAAGGAAAGGCCCTGTGGAAGCCCTACACACGGAGGACAAGAGTCTCTCCTCCATGAAGCACAGGTCCCACAGGACCCCACTGGATGGTTCCCAGGGCTGCTGAAGCCTCATGAGGACACCACTCAAGACATTCCGTTTGCTTTATAGAGAAAATAAAACCCAAGCCATGCCTGACAACCCCGTCCTGGAATTCGGCTCTTCGGGAAGTCAGAGGAGCAGAAGTGTGAGGTCAGCCTGGAGCTGCAGAATGAGTTCGAGAACAGCCTGGGCAGTTTGGTGACATCCTGTCTCAGATTTCTCAAAGTGAAGGAGTGGTCTAGCGACATGACCCGGTGGAGGGAGCTCGCACAGCCTGTGTGAAGGTCCAGCATCCCATTCCCAATACCGAAAACAGGGACCCTCGGGAAACACATCGAGTGTCTACTGCAGAGAAACTTACTCAAAGTAGAAGCCACCTGGGTAGGCCACCCATTCACAATCCCTGGGACAGGGGACACGGATGCAGAGAAGTTAGACCAGCGGCCAAGGTCAGGCCCCAGGGACAATGTAAAGAGTGAGTTCTCAGCCCCAAACTGTCCCATCCACACTGTTCCTCTATGTCCACCCCAGGCGGAGGATGCGGCAGTTCCTGGGAGCTAAAGCCAACAGGCAGGGATTGCTGTGGACAACTGTCACTTGGAGAGACCGTGGGACACGCACAGCAGTCTTCCTGAAAACTTACAGGGTGTAAAATGCCAGGCCTCGTGCCTTCCCAGCCACAGTCCAGTCCTCGGGAATGCAAACCACACTGAAGTAAACGTGATTCTGCTTTACTGATGTAGGAATCAGTGTGATCATAGAAATTCCTTCAGGGGACTCAGTCCCTCACAGAGGAGCAGCTCAACTTTCATCTGATCAAATGTGTGGACACTTGTTCTGGGCACAGCATGACAAAAGGTGGGGACCTTTGGAAGGACATGCTGGGCATAAAGAATTTCTTGAAAAATTAAGCAAAGTTTCATTAGAACAGAGAGGATCCCTCTGGACTCCTCTGCGCCCCTGGCTCTCTTCTCTGTGCTGCCTCAGGCAGAGCCCCCAACAGGTGCTTAGTCCTGGGCACAGCGTTCTAGAACCCTCCGTTACCCAGAAGCTGCCCTGAGGGTCTGACCCCGGGCCCTTTCTTCCCTCTGAAGCGCAGTTCCTGTGATCAGCAGAAGGGCAGCAACAGAGGAGATGAAATCCAAACGTCCACTTGTTCAGTGGACTGATGGCAGGGGTCTGTGGGAAGTGGGGCCTGTGAATCGGAATTCTGGCTCACTGCTGTTAGTCTCTGAGAAACCAGGGGTGGTAAAACCGCCTAAACCGGTCTCGCTGCCGAAAACTGACCCCATCCCCAACAGCCACAGAGAGACAAGGTGATCTGGAATCTTCTCCCTTTGCTCCCCACTCTTGGGTCCTCCTTGGCAGGATGAGCCTCCCATGATTCTAGACCCTGGGTCAGGAAGTAGGGGCTCTCAGGAAGCATTTCTCCACTTCTGCGGCCTCCTCAAGCTGGGAGACTGCCAGCTTCTTTTGTCCCTGTGACCAAACTGCTGAGAAGCAGGAAGGGCTATGGTGGCTGTTGGTCAGAGGAGATTAGTTCATCACGGGAGGAAAGCCAGGCAGCGGGAGTGTGAGGCAGCTGCACGCGTGCATAAGTAGTCAGAAAGCAGAGCGGACAGGAGACAATGCCAGACTCCAGTCTCAAGGCTGCCCCCAGTCAGTTATTTCCTCCCGCGAGAGCGCCACTTAAGGCTCCACCACCAGCAGGGATTCAAGTGTTCAAACATGCAGTAAACAGCTCACACTCACGCATCCTGCCACACTGTGCCCGTCTGGAGCGGGTGGCCTCAGTCCACCAACGGAAACACAGGGCATGGAATGGTTGTCTCTCCATCTTGGTGAGGAGCTGGAGCACCTTCTGCAGGCAGGGAGGGGCTGTTCTCTCTGAGAGCAACTTTGACATCTGCTGTACTTCCTTCCTGTCTCTTGAGACCCCGCTGTCTGATAGAAATGCTCGTTGCATCATTTGGAAAACCAGCTCTGGGTTTGCTGTCCCCAGCAATCTCCATGCCATCTTCCTCTACTTAAAGCAAAAACCTTCCTGAACATCATGGGCATCACCATCTTGCCCTGATCATCCTATGCAGGCCTCCAGTGTTTTCCTGAATGCCAATCCCAGGGCTTTCTCGGTGAGATGCACACCCCGGCCTTCTGTCCTGGGCCCTGGCAGCCAACAGCATCTCCTCCTTTTCTAGACCAATCCTCCTCCTCCTTCTTCCTGCTCCCTCTGCTCATCCTGAGCCCTACGTGGATCTCTCTCCAGGTGTGTGCAGTCCCTTTCCATTCTGGGACAGTCCGTTGTCCCCCTCAATACGTGGGTATTCCACACCCTGCGCCTGACTAGGCTAGTTCTAGTTACGCAGCCCCAACCTGGGTGCCAGACCTACCTCACATCCATGCGCTGCCCTCCACACAGACACGTCAAGGATTAGAATGAACTCAAGAAAGTCATGAAGCTGCCAAGTTCAGGGATCCTTACTCTACTGAGATAGAAAAGAATCAAGATTCTTCTCACTGTGCAGACACACAAGTGTGTATGTATGCACACACACAAATACATGTATTCGTACACACAATCACATATATGTATGCATACATATACTCACATATGATAACATTCTCACACATACATAGGCATATATGTACATATATACAAGCATACACATGTACACTCACATAATTCTAACTTTCCCACACATATATACACTCATGCACATATATACACATACATCCACTCACATGTGTTAACATTCTCACACATACACATATATCCTCATATATACATATATTCTCAAACATATATACACTCACATATGCACACAATCTTGCACATGCACTCAGATATGCACACATTCTCACATACACACATTCATACATGCACACATTTTCACAAATGCAAACACATATACTCAGATATGCACACATTCTCACACATGCAAACACATACATACACACATACACACATTCTCACATGTGCAAACACACACTCACATATGCACACATGCAAACACACACATATACACACATTCTCATACATACACACTTATGTATGCACACATGCAAACACATACACTCAAACATGCACACATTCTCACACATACACTCATAAACTCATATGTACTCATCCACACATACACTCACGGATGCACACATATACAAACACATTTCCTCTCCCCTATCTACAGCATTACAAGGGAAAGAATTTGCACTTCTGAACGAGGCCACATGGCCTCAGACCTGCTCTCATCTCCACCAGACTTAGTCTGTGTCAGCTCAAGCAAACGCCTGAACCCTACATAGCTCCCTCCTCACCTGTAAGGCACGTCATCTTTCCCATGGACTGCTGAGCCCATCTAGTATTGGATGTGGAATAGATGTTCGGTCAAGGTTGTCTTTCTCCTCTTCCTCCTCCTCCTCAAGGTCAGTCAATTCCCCCACTTCTTCCTTCATGAAACCTTCACCCATGACTCGAGCTACTGCGGACTGGTTTTTTATGAGCTAGAACATTCGTGGGCTCTCATCCACAGCGTGGAACGCTACCACACGGGACTTTGCGCAAGTTCTGTGTCACCAGGCCCCGTTCTGCTCTTCCAGATGGGTCTTCCCATCTGTGTCTTAGACTGTTTCTGGATTTCACACAATTTCCAGGGCAATGTTGAATTTATAAAAATAGTGGCTATTCTACTTACAAATGGTGCCCCTCCTAGGACACAGATTGCCACCGTGTGTTCAAGTCTGTATTTGGTGATTCGTTTATTTCTCATGGTCACTTCTCGGTGTAGGACTTTTGTTTCGGTTTTTGGAGACAGGGTCTTCTTACACACAACCCAAGCTGGCCTGAAACTCACTGTGTACCCGGATGCCGCCAACAGGAGTCTTATCAACCTCGGCTCACAAGAGCTGGCACCTCCAGAGTGAGCCGGAGAAAGTTCCATGTCAGAGACTCAGAGGTAGACATGGTCTGAGCAGACACACAGCTGGCAGAACAGGACTCCCTTTGGGTCACCCTGGCATGCTAGCCCGTGTCTCCCCACACACATTGTGCCATTTAATGTTTCTAGCAGGTGTGGACACACACACACACACACACACACACACAGATTCAGCTAGGCTGGCCTTTGCTCTCAGAAGAAAGCCACCAACACCACAGTGCCCAGGGAGAAACCGAGCCTGCAGCAGCCTCCACTTCTAAAACACAGGAAGGTGATGCTTACACACTGTACACACCGGATCCCAGGAAACTCCGCCACCTGGCTGCCTGAGACCTCACTTTCTGTGTGCTGAGTAACAGAGGAAAAGGGAACATTAACCGAGGCCCACAGCTCTAGAAAGGCTGCTAGCTCTTCCTGAGCCATGATGGAAACTGCCAAAGGTGTCCTTCCTCTGAGCAGATGTGGGCCTGTGACCCTGTGACAGGGCCAGTAGCTTGGCTGACAAGGTAAACACCTGGGTTGGGTTTTTCTCGCTCCCCCAGGCCGGGCAATGGCAACTTGAACAATTGCATGGCTCCCAATGGTTCATGCTGCAGTCTGATTTCCGAGGTGACATTCAAAGAAAAATGACAGGGAGTCAACCTCCTGCCTCCAGCCCAAGATGAGCTGTCATTTACCTCCCTCAGGCAACGACACTACACCCTTCACAAAGCCAACATGAGTGCTCTAACCTTACAACGGGGTACTGGACATTTTAAATTTACATTTGCATCACGGGACCCCCAAGCTAAGTTTCTAACAGACCCCTTTGCCCTCTAACGGCTGTCACAAGCTCCCCCCAGCGGAGACAGGAGGCCTTTTCTTCACACACACCTGTGACTTCAAACTCCAGTGTCTGTCTAGACTTCTGATTATAATCGTCTGCAGAGGTCACCCAAGCTCAAGGTGCAGAACACTCTTAAAAGCCACATCACCTTCACACAGCAGACTCAAAGGACAAGTGACAAGCATTATCACCAGACCCTGCAGGGTAAGATCCCAGATAAGGATGCTGAGGAGGAACTGTTGAGCCGCTCAGGCGGCTGTAAACAGAGCTCAGAGGATGGTTCCCTGGGTGGCTGGGTCAAGGAGGAGGCGGGTGTCTCTCTCCCTCTCTCCACAGGACCTGTGTGCATCTCCTTTACCCTGGGAACATTCACTAGACGCCCAGCGGCAGGCCCCCCTCTCGCCTCTTTAGGGTCAGAGTTCTGTCCTTCCCTGGAGTGCGACAGAAACCCACCCCACCAGCGAACCTTGCCTTCTGCATCTATTTCTTTTTTTAAACACCACTTCCCTTGTAGAATACAAAACTTACCATTGTAAACATTTTTGTGCATGAGCACATTCCTATGTGTACTCCTATGTGCAGGTGTGCGTGCAATGTGTCCGTGTGCCACATGGACACCAAAGGACACTGCCAGGTGCCCTCTAGATCACTCTCCATCTGACAACTTAAGGTCGGTAAACCTGGAGGTCACTGACTCAGCTAGGCTACTGGTCAAAGGGATCACCCTGTCTCAGACTCCCCAGTGCTGAGAGCTGGGGTGACAGACAGGCACCGCCATTCCCAGGTCTGTTTAGTCTTTCAAAGCAGTGTCCGAGGTCTGAGCTTGGGATCCTTGAACTTCCGTGGCAAACTCTTTACCATGGATCCATCTCTCCAGCCCCACTTTCTCCATTTCTGTGGGTGCCACTCAAGTGCACTCACGCCCTATGCCACCCCCTCCAGGGCTTTTCCGTTTTCCCAAACAGAACCTCTGTGTTCATTGAGACAGCAGCTCCCCAGCCCCAACCCAACATCCGCCATGCCGCTCTCTGTCTCTGAGGTGAACGTTGCTCGGGGCTGTGTCTGGTGTGATAGATTCATCCGTGTTTGTTCTCTTAAAACTAACTTCTCTCAGTTTGCATACTATCCCCAAGGCTCAGCCATGTGTCAGATGTCCCTCCTCCCAAAGACTGAATGGCACTCTACCGTGTGCTAAGCCACTCGCTAGGTCCACCCCACCTCGGGGCTCAGGAAATAGCCCTGTGCTGCTGTGACCAGGAAATTCACTCCCCAAACAGAGCCAACATGAGGTTCCTTTAGGATACAAAGCCTGAGGGAAATGTACCCAGTGTCTCATTGTCCCATCCCTGCCTCTCTGGCAGACACCCACCCCTCACTCCTGTCTAGCTTTCCTGTGTGCTGTGGCACTATTTGATTTTAATATCTATCAATTACCTCTTCTACCAACCTACCCCCTTCCCAAATGCCAGCTCTCCACTTAGGCTGTCAGCTGGTGAATAGACCCAGGTATCTCCCCTTCACAAGTACACATGGCACAAGCTTATGCTTACACACACAAGTTCCTCCACTGACAGCTCCCCTCCAGCTTTCTCTGCCTCTCTTTACACCGAGGTCACCACCCCTTCTTGCCTGGAGCTGCTCACTCTGTAACCAAGGACAACCTGGCTCACACCTGCTACTCCATAGAAACCTCCCTTGTGTTGACTTCCTGGGAAGACCACAGCAAAAGTGCCATGAACTGAGACATTTAAAGTCACAGCAGCCCATTTTCTCAGAGTCCTGGGGTCAGAGTTCAAAGTCAAGGTATAAGCAGAGCCCCCCTCTCTGCAAGCTGGAAGAAGGGGGTGGATGTTCCCAGTATTGACTTGTTTTAACACCGGTCTGACTACTCTCCAGCTCCTAGCTCTATACCTCTGATGTGTTCCGCCTCTTAGGAGAAGTCTACTTAGGTGTAGCCCCTGTCCTAACCCAGTGCAACCTCAGCTTGTCCCTCAAGCTAATTAATTCCTCCAAAAGCCTTTACTGAGCAAGACTGCATTTCCAGGAACTAAGCAGGAGCCAACCTGGAGGAGACACTGCTCAGCCCACACAAGTGAGTCCCGATCGCTAAGGCCAATGAGTTGTCTTGGTGTCTATACAACACATGCTTGAGATAATAAATTCAGAACATGTTTTCCACTGATACTTGTAAGTGAAAGAAACATATTAAGGGAAAGATTTAAATATAGAAAAATTGACAGAGAAAGTAGAAACACCCACACAAACTTACAGCTCAGAAATGGATCAAAATTCATATTTTGGAGAACATTTTTCTGTGTACATACAACACATGTTCACAAACACACGCATGTTATTTTAAGAAGACAACACATGCAAAGTGGGCACACGTTTCTGATTGTGCCTTTCCCCTTAGTACTGTGGCATGAACTGTTGGCTAGGTCAATGAACACACGGCCCGCATTCAGGCATGGTGCTAGGGGCATGCTGCATGGGCCAGGTCCTGCTGCCAAGGCCAGAGGTCATGTTGCAAGACCAAGGAGTGGTGACAACGTTCTGGGAGGCAGCGGCAGTGACTTTAAATGTCAGTCACCTTGGAAAGATGACCAGCTGCAGACCCTGAAAGACTGTAACATATGGGTAGCATTAGATACAACCACATAACTCTCCATTGATGCTATCCGCACCAGTGAGGACTGTTGACAGACAATTGGGTTAGCATACTCTATTTATGGTTAATCTTGGTTTGTTTGCTTTTTTATATTTATGTACTTATATACATTGGGGTTTTGCCTGCATATATCTCTGTGTGACGAAGTCAGATCCCCTGAACTGGAGTTACAGACAGTTGTTAACTGCCACGTGAGTGCTGAGACTTGAACCTGAGACCTTTGGAAAAGCAGACAGGGCTCTGAACCTCTGAGCCATCTCTCCAGCCCCTTGTTTGCTTTTTTAGGGTTACCTTATTTGCACTGCGTTTGCTTCACTGTGGTTGACCAGCAAGCCCTGAGCTTCTGGCTCTGTGTCTTTCTTCTCTCAGAACACGTTATCCCCCTTTCTGGCTGACTGTCTGTGCTTTTGTAAGTGGGAGCATGCACACTGCATTCTGTAGATATTTCTCCTGTTTTTCCTCTTGTTTTTTAACAGACATTTGAATTTTTATGTTGTCAGAAATACCTGTCTTTGACCGTAGCTCCTGGATTCCTAACGTGGCCTTAAAGGGGACTTCTCAGCTCCTGTGCTACTTGTGAAAACAACATCTTCTGTACTCGCTGCTGTAGCTTTATAGTTTGCGTTCAGACCCTCGATCCATCTGGAATCCGCTGGGACATATAAAGAGGAAAGGGTCTCTTCTCAGCCCAAGTGGTCATTGCTGTCCCCAGCATGTGCTGGGTGAGACCCCTGCGTACTGTTTGCTGGCCCTGCACGTGTAGGGCAGTCCCTACCCAGCTTCCCGCCAAGGCTCTTCTGCCTCTAGCTCTCCCCAGCCCTGGCTCAGTCGCTCTTCTGCTGAGCTGTCTCTCTGGCTTCATTAGGTTTAACTTTTTGAGCAAGCGACATACTGTCTTCCACGGTGGCTGCAGGCTCTTCCGTTCCTATCAGCGATGTATCCAGGCCCCAGTTTCTCCACATCTCACAAACACTTGTAATTTTCTGTTTTCTTCTTTTATATATATA
>LOEQ01003868.1:128637-143723 GCA_001685075.1 Bramus lutescens
GGTAAAAAACAATGACATCTTGAATTTTGCATGCAAATGGATGGAAATAGAAAACACTACCCTGAGTGAGGTAACTCAGGCCCAAAAAAATGAATATGGTATGTATTCACTCAGTAGTGGATTCTAGCCGTAAATAAAGGACATCAAGCCTATAATTCATGATCCTAGAGAAGCTAACTAGGAAGGTGAACCCAAAGAAAAACACATAGTTTTCCATTAGCCTTTAAGGCTAAAAGCAAAGATGGTGCATAATGGGGGTTCAGGTCGCTAACAAGGCTGCATAAGAGCTTGCCTACACAGCTCTTGGTGGCTATTTACAGCCTAAACAAAGATTTGTACAAAATATCACCAGTCTTAGTATCTGTTTAAGAGTGACCTTACCTTCCTAGCCCAACCCTTCTGCTCTAACTTTAACTAGCTAGCCAGTTATTTGAGGCAAGTGACTTTAGAATTTAGCAAAATGGGTGGAGTTTTCCCACAGCAATTTATGGATCTCAGTAGGCAACCTTTGCTTTTAGAGAATATTAAACTGCCACTGCTCCACAGTAGATCTACTTATCCGTGGTTTTTCCTCCCGTGGCCTCAGTTGCCCATGCTCCAGTGAAACTCAAACACTCAACAATTCAAAAAATGTTTAAAAAATAATCCCTAAGTTTTTAATTAGATGGCATTTGTAGAGTATGATCTGATCTCTCTCTTTTAGGAATCTGAATCATCCTTTGCCTGTCAGTCCTGAAGCCATCTCAGTTATCAGATCTACTACTGTGCTGTGTGCGCTTGCTAACAATGGCCCAAAGCACAAGTGTAGCTGAGGTAACAATTCTAGCAGAATGCTGTCTTATTTGCTACATTTTATTACTGGTCATTTTTATTAAGCTCTTACTTGCATAATTATAAATAAATAAAATATTAATATAAGATTTAGTATTATGTGTGGTTCAAGCATCCATGGAGTGTTTTAGACATTCCAGTCTCCTGAGGATCAGAACTATGGTTCATCTCTTTGAACGATAATTTTAAGTGATTTCCCATCTTCTTGATCCACTGAAGGGAGAGGGTTTAAACATACTCAGTAGAAGCTGTTGAACACTGGACCAAGGTCATGTCAGGACCAGAGGATTGCAGTGTCCAACCAGCACACTATTCAGATTGGTCCTCATACGTCCATCATTTTCCAGAATCTTCTGACCACCTGAGCTCAGGAGGAGTGCTATTCTTGAAACTGTAGACTGTGGTTCTGGGGAGCGTGAAGAGCCAGAGCTTACACTGATGGCTCAGTCTGCATTCAGCCAACAAGAGTAGACATGGCTCACACCTTTCATGTTGCTCCTTTGAGACCACTCTAAGAGGGGAAGTGTATTTATTGTTCAGACGCGGAGAACCAGTTGAAATACAATGTGAGATTCACTGTGGGAATCACCCAATGCTTTCTAACCATTATCAAATCCTACCACAGCAAACCCAAGTGACTTCTCAGAGTGTGCTGGTGTCCACCAACATCAGGACCTTCCTGTAATCAATAAGCTGAAGTTAGAGAAATGTTTCTAATTATACTATCAAGAATACCAATGAAGGTATGTCACCCAGAGAAGAAGACCATAGCTGAAGCACATAGAATGAATGAATGAATGAATGAATGAATGAATGAATGAATGAATGAATCCACCACTGCTTAATTGATGGGGCATTTGGAGCCCATGATGCTTTAATTCAGTGGTTCTCAACCTTCCTAATGATGAGATCCTTTAATACAGTCCCTCATGGTGTGGTGACCTCCAACTATAAAATTGTTGTTGCTACTTGTTTGCTACTGGTTTGAATCATAATGCAAATATCTGTGTTTTCTGGTGTCTTAGGCAATCCCTCTGAAAGGTTGTTTGAGCCCCAAAGGGGTTGTGACTCACAGGTTGAGAACCACTGCTCTAATATGTGTGCTGGTTACTACACCAATCCTACCTCTGCCGCGTGGCTTCCAGCTATGTCCCACTACACCCTGTTGGCGTTATTAGGGTTCAACTTCTGTCAAAAACAAAAACTGAGCAAAGTTGAAGCAGAGACTAACCGCTGAGCAGGAGGCTCACACTGTTTCTGGGGCTAAATAATGAATCAGAGCAGAACAAGACGCCTGAGGGAGTGTTTCAGAAGTCATTTTCTGTGACACTCCATCCCTGCATGTCCACACTTCCCACCTTCCCCAGGAGCTCCAGGGGCCATGCAGGCTTCAGAAAGCAAGTTTTAGGACACACCAAACTCACCACCCACATTGGCCTTGCGTCATCTTTACACTAAGACCAAAGTGTGATTTGGGGCCATCACAGCCCCTGGTGTGGACATCTTTCTCCTCCATCACAGGCCCCATAGTGGGGGACATCTCTCTCTTCAAGCCAGTAAACAAAGCCCTTGTAGACACCCCCAAAGGTCTGTCCTATACCCAGTGGAGCCTGAGAGTCTCAGGGAACTGCTTTCTAATCCACGGCTAACCAGTGCCCCCCTCCAAGGGAGCTCTCTAACCTGGCAAACCTGCACTGTTGGTACCACACACACAATCCTCCATCTCTATTGCCCTCCTTAAAAGTGCCAACTTTAGCTTCCTTGGCTACAACGAAGAGTAAATCACATCCAGGGATACGTCGCCTTGGTTGATTTCTGCTTGCGTCTGTTCTCCTATTTGAAAAAGTAACTGCTCTGTAAAGCTTTGCTCACATCCCTAACTTGACTAGTTGTGGGTTTACCAGGCCAGTGACATTGTAGTCTCTAGACTTCAGGAAGACCCTTCAGGCCTCTGGCAAGTTCAAACATCTTGCAGTTTCCTGAGGCAAGCTCCCTTTGCCCTAGCACAGCCCACTGCAGACAACAGGCGCTCATCCCGCATGGGATTCGTTCACTTCCATGCAAACAGGCATTCCATGGAGGTCTTATGAAAAAGGCCATCCTTGAGCTTTTCCAGGCTTAAACACAGAGCAGAGCAGTCTGCCTAGGTCACCACGTCCACATTTGGCAGTTCAAGCAACCACGAATGGAAAACAGAAAAGAAATGGATCAGAGTTGAACATACACAGAGCTTTTATCATTCCCTAAGCAATACCATATAACTGTTTACACAGGATTTACCTTGCATTAGGTGTTATAAGTAATCTATAATATAAGTATACAGGAATAAATGCATTACTTATGTGGAAATACTCTACCAATTTATAGAGGGGCTTGTGCATATATAGACTTTGGTACCCTCAAGAGGACCAAGACTAGCCAGCCACCCATAGATATCAACGGACTTTGATCACTAAAAGTTCATGTCAACTAGGAAGATGAAATGGAAAGAAGGGGGGGCATCTTTGTATGTTGAGTAGTTCATAATGGCAACACAGAATCACAGTAGTGGATAATTCATCACATGTGTGGATATTTCAAAATAATTATATGATGCATTGATTAAATTTAATTAGAAACACACCATCCTACACCAGAAAGGAAAGGACTCTTATTGAGATAGTATCTAATAGGTTGCAGTGGACTGTCTTCTAATTTCTAAAATGACCAATTAATTAATTAATTAAGGAGTTTCTTAGGGGTTCATCTGCATGGGTCATTGGTGAAGAATCTGAGACATTGAGCTTCTGGAATCTAAGAGTCACTCTGCGACCCCTGAGAGCTCAGTCAGACCTGCTGGTAGAGAGCCACCATGGGCTTTCCCGATATGAAGAAATGGATGAGCTATAGTCTTTATTTTCATTTCCCTCTTTCAGTGGGGCAGAGGAAGGAAGCGGAGAAGGAGAAAGAAGGGAAAGATTAAGAGGCAGAAGGAGGAAGAGAAGAGGTGTTAAGAGAAGCAGTGATCCTTAGGACATTGAGTAGTTTGTGATGACATCATAAAGAATCATAGCAGAGAATAACTTATCATATATGTAGATATTATAAAATAGTTGTGCCATGCATTGATTAAACCATGCCAGAAAGTCTGGATTCCAGACAGATATCTTTACGGATGGATCGATCTTATTAGCGAATGATCAGGTAACTTCACTGACTCCTGTACCCACATTCCTGACCCTACAGCCATCAGAGATCAAGATCACAGACCAGACTGGCCAGCAGTGGCCATGTCCACAGTGCACTGTGCTGGGAATTAATGGCGAGATTGCTACCCAGGACCCTCACACCAGGGTCTTGACCCTTGCTTGTTAGTAGTATCTCTTAAAGTCATCTGATTTTCTGGGACCTCAGACCCTATATCTGATATGATATCTGCTCAGCTTGGCCTCAGGATTCTCAAATGAAGTGAAATGAAAAAATACTAGCTTGGAATCTGAAATGAAGTAGATAATTAAAAGAGAGAGGCTGCATTTTAAATACTGGCTCATCTCAAGCACTTGGAGTTCCCACTCACCTGTGAAATGGCAGATGGTCCAAACATCTAAAGATATCAACCTAGCAAAAGTGGTTATTCTCCTTATTAGCTGGGAGCTCTCCTGGAGGTACTTTTGATAAGAAGAACTGTGAGCCACATGTAAAATTCAATGATGGTACAATTCTTGAGCTCTGAAATTATCCCTATAAGAGGAAAAATGGAAGAAACAGACACACCTGTCTGCCAACTAATCCCAAGATTGAAAGGTCCCTGTGTCTTGCTCATGCATTTTATACCTAAAAGAAGACAGGCCAAAGGGACACCCCTCATCTTAGGGACAAGGCCCAGGGGAAAATCCACCACCTAGAAGCACTGTATGTCACACTAGGACAAAGAAACTTTTCAACAACTGGGCCCTTGGTCCACCGACTTTATCCATCAAAGATTTGTGATTAAAAACCCCCAAAGTTAGAGGACAAATGCAATCACAAAAGCTGCAATGCTGCAAGGGTGGGAGATGGCTCGTCTGCATTACATGCAGAAAAATGGGAGTTCAATTCCCAGGACATATGTTATCTCAGTGTTGGGGAAATAGAAATGGGAGGTTCCCTGGGGCTTCCTAACCAGCCAGTCCAGGCTCCTGGGTGAGTTCCAAGCCAGTGAGAGACCCTGTCTCAAAGGAAAGGTGTGTGGTACCTGAGGAATGACACCCAAGGCTGTACTCTGACTCCCACATGGAGGGGGGGAAGAGAGATACTGTCAGCCAAGTATGGTGATGCATGGGTGTTGTGGTAACTCCTTCAGCCAATAGCCTTTAAGATACCGGCCCACTTTGGGCCTTGTCTCATGTACTACAGATGCAGATGAAAAGCATGTGTGGCTCAACCACTGACAAAATGCACAGTGTCCATACTGGACAAACAGGATACAAGCAAAATGACTGCCAAACCTTGCCTAGACAGGGTAAGATG
The DNA here is from genome assembly GCA_001685075.1 of Bramus lutescens. NCBI lineage: Eukaryota > Metazoa > Chordata > Mammalia > Rodentia > Cricetidae > Bramus > Bramus lutescens. The sequence goes on from LOEQ01003868.1 coordinate 133,957, forward strand.
GTTTTTCAAATTTTCCTGCCTCTGAAAATGGTCTGTCAGTTACTCTAGGCCTTAGCCAAAGTTGGTTTCCCCAACATTGCAAATGAGATTTTGGGTGATTGCCCAGGTAATTGGTTGTCTCCGCCATTTATTACACCTTTTGGAAGTTGCCTGATTGCACTTCCTGTTTACTCAAGTAATACTATTTCCCTTCTCAGGTCTTTGACAAGGTTGAAGACTAGACAGTCTCATGACTTAGCCAAGCTATTTTTAATACAAGACTTAGATTACTTGGGATAGGATAACTATTGAAACATTTAGCATATGTTTCTTATTTGATGTTGTTCATGCTGGTTGTAATTCTAATTTTTATGTTATATTTTTGCCTCTTCTTTTCCCTGGACAATACTTGATATTTGTTATTGTATATAGTTTTGTATTAGGCTTAGAATCCTCTTATTTAGACAAAAGGGGGAGGTGCTGTGGGAACTCCTTTAGCCAACAGCCCTTAAGATACCTGCCCACTTTGGACATTATCTCATGTACTATAAATGCAGACAAAAAGCAGGTGTGGCCCTCTTGGCTGCTGGATTCGGTTCCAGTTCCCAGCTCACGCAGAGGACTGCAGGTTGCTACCCTTACTGAGAGTTTATCCCCAAATAAATAAACCTTTGTTATACACTACTCCAGGCTATTGTGGACCTCTTTGGTACATCAACACATGTGTGCCATCATGAGACTTGCAAGGAGAAGGCAGACGGATCAGGACTGCCTGGGCTTCATGAGACAGTCCCCTCCCCAAGAGGAAATTCACTGTCAATGCATTAAAGATCATGCACTATCGCATCCGACTGGTAAGAGGGTGGGAAAAGCCTGCGTCCTCCATCAAGAAGCAGCAAATAGAGAGGAGGGGATTTTTCATTGAGAATGGCAAGAAGCATTTCCAAACAGTGAGTGAGAAAGCCAGAGTTGTAAGCCAAAGGGGAAAGCTCAAATAGGTGACTGTCTGGAACCATCAGTTAGACACCAGCATCCTTGTCCTATTTCCAATCTCCTGGAGCCTTATCTGGGCTGAGTACAAAACAATAGTTGAGGTTTCCACCCAATGGTACCAGGACTCGAAGACAAGCTCATTCTGCCTGTATCATCTTCTTGATAAAAAGGAGTGTTTGCCATCCGTGCAAGGCAGCTGGCTTCTTTTGGGATGTGTGTACCTATTCAGAATCTCCTCTATCATCGGGAACATCCATCCTGACAACAGATCCAACTACATGGCTAAGATAGTAGTTAAAGCATAGCCACTTCTCTTTCTTCCTCTCGTCAGGGATTCTTCCTCCCAGCCCAGGCATTCCAAGTTGTGAAGCCCCTGGAATACTGTCCTAACCTAAGTCAGCTCTGGGAACAATTGTCAGGGCCTGAAGCCATTGTCCTAAGTGCTAGGAATAGCCAGTTCTGTCTTAGGGTCCTTGCAGGATGCTGGGTGCAGGCCTCCATTGGCAGTCATGGTCGTGAGGTAAAAGACTGGAGTGGGGAGGGGAGAGAGAGGCTCCTGGGTCTGAGGAGGGCGTCCTGCTCAGGTCCCCACTTATCTCGGAAACAAGCTCTAGCATTCCTCCGGAATTCGCCTGTGCCTGGGAAGAGCTGCTGCTTCTCTCCCCAGGAGCCACCATCCAGCGATTCTGTTCAAGTGCATCTCTTCCCTCTGTTAGATCCGTGTCCTTGAACCTGGGGAACTAGCTGAGTCCCTGAGCAACGCGCCAGTCCAACTACAGGGGTGTCCTGCTTAGCACCTCCCTGTGAGTGAACACGTGGGGTCCTAAGTCAAAAAGAGCCCATTCAAAGTCACGGGAGTCCTTCCCTCTCCAGCAGAGCACCCCACTCTCACCAGGATGGTCCCCCTTCAATCGTCTTGGTCTGAAGCTCCCGGCTTTCCTGATCACTGTGCTCAACTAAGCATGAAAGGACACATGAGATGCCCCAAAGCAAACCCCGTGCTGGCGAGCAGGACCAACTGCTTTATTCTAATCCTTTCACTTTTAACTCCGACATTTTTATACAAAAGTCATACTTTCACATGACACCCTGTTCTAATAGCACACATGAACATGTAATAAAAATCCCAGGGCCCCTATGCTCACTCCTCCACAGACAGAAGCCATGCACACAGGGGTATGGATGTCATCAGAAATGCTCTTTTCTTTTTCGAACATGCATAAAATGCATCAATACATATTCATGCATTTTCTACACAGGAGCATGCATTTGCCCTCAGTTAATTGCTTCAAAACATTGCATGTGCAGTTGAGTTTTATTAACACACTGACGAGCTATTTTTAGTCTTAGTTTTCAGGAAGAAATAGATGTGATGTGTTTTTATTAGTCAGCTTATAAGATAATGGGTTTATTGTGGCATTTTAGATAAATTTTTTTAAATATTTTTAATTTTATGTATATGCACGTGTACCATGTGTGCCGTTACCAGCAGAGCCCAGAAGAAAGCAGAAGATCCCCAGAACTGGAGTAACAGGCTGTTGTGAGCCACCATGTGGGTGCTGGGACCTGAACCCAGGTCCTCTGCAAGAGAAGCAAGCACTCTTAATAGCTGAGCCATCTCTCTGGTCCCTCACCATGACATTTGCACACACACACACACACTTTCTCATATTTCCCCATTGCCATCCCTCGCCCCCTTCCTTCTCTCACTGATGCGCCTGCCCCCTCATGTAGCCCCCACCTTCTGCTGGAATACGTAACATAAATACATGTGTGTGCAGCTCTAACTAAGCCTCTCACCCTCATAACTTCTCAGCGTCTGAGCCCGTCCCTCCACGCATCCTGCAACTCTCGCCCCTAGCTGTCTCCTGCCTGAGAGCTGTGGCCGGCCATCACCAGAACAGTTCAGTCTTAGACAGTAGACATGCTCCTAACATGACACCAGCAGTGACAGAACAGACCTCCTGCCCTGCCAAGGAGTCATGACCTCACCACCCCTCCAACTGGATCTTACTTAGCAAGTGCCCCAAAGAGCTGCGGTCGTGTCCCGTGGGTAGCGGCCAGTCTGCCTTCACCAGGGGACACCTTGCCGGCCTTTTAAACGAAGCTTCTGTCTCCCGTGCCCGCCCCCACCAGGGAGCCAGACTGGAGCCACGGGCTGCCCGCCTTTCCCCTGTATCACTTCCTTCCTTCCGTCCCTGGTCCCTGGCGTTCTTCCCATCTCTTCGCTGTCCTTCTCTGCTCGTTCACGTCTCACCCACCATCCCAGGCCTGCTTCCTGGACGAGGACGCAAAACACTGCCCCGCCTGGCGGGTACCCGCTAGCGAGCCGCCTTTCTGTTCAGCAGCAACACTGCAATGAGCCGCTTCAGCTTTGGCAGGGTGGGCCCTTAGGAGATCCATGGGATTATAAAGGGCCTGCGTGTACTGCTTTGGAAGATTTCTGAGTTATACGGCATCGCGACAGTTTACAGTCTCTCTCCAGAGGCAAGCACAGCCGCCGTCTCCGCAAATGAACAGCACATCCATCTTTGCCAATAAGACAAGGCTGGGTATCATTTGTACTTCTCGGGGTGTAATTGGGAATATATTGTTGTATGTCTTTTGCTGCTGTTTGCATGCTTTTCTTGGGGGTTTTTTATCTCATCTAATTGACACGCTATAAAGCCAATCAGCCCCCTGCCAGTTACGCGTTCCACAAACATCTTTCATAGTCTGTCCTTCGCCTCACGGGTTTCTTTAATTGATTTTTTTTTAGTTTTCATATCTTTTGACTATAGAAAATTTTCTTTTATGAGGTTAATTTTATTGACATCTTTTTCATGTGGTCACCTTTTATGAAACAAGCAGACAGCCTCCCATATTCCTCCTAACTCATTAGCACAAGATGACTGTCCTGTTTCCTTTTACTGGTATGTGTGCATGTGCATGCATGTATGCACCCCACGTGTGTGTGCATGTGTGTATTCATGCCACATGTGTGCATGCATGTGTGTGCATGTGCGTGCATGTGTGTGCGTGTGTGCATGTATGCCACATGTGTGTATGCATGTATGGACACCACGTGTGCATGTGCATATGTGTGCGTGTGTGTGTGTGCAGGCATGTGTGTGCATGTGTGTGTGCATGCGTGTGCATTGTTTGGGTGTTTGTTTCCTGTTTTGCTTTGTTTGGTTTTGTTTTTTTCTGGCTGTGAGTTTTGATCGAGCTGGCTGAGCAAAGCAACCAGCGCTTTTCCTGAATGACCAGCCGGTTGTCCTAGCATGTTCACTAAGACGATTCCATTCCCTTCAGAGTGGTCATCACCTTTGTGCTTCCTCCTTCCACCTGACCCTCTTCAGCCAGAGAAAAAGTCAAATAACCCTACTGCTTAGGCTGCACTGAATGCGTAGAGTGTGAGCCTCAGCTCCCAAAAGCCGCCCATGCCTACATAACAGCTCGTAGCTGCTCTTGCCAACATACACCCTCCCAACTCCCAAGACCTAAAAATGGGACATTGCTTGGAAACAGAATCACTGAAATGTGATTAGTTAAGATGAAGACATACCCCAGAGTCATAATCTCCGATGTCTGCTGTCCCTATGAAAAGGGGTCATTTAGACACAAACACGCATGCGGGAGGACACCATGTAAGAGTGAAGACAGAGACAAGGCTACAACGCCGTGCCCAAGATCACCAGTGACACCAGAACCCAGGAGGGAGGCCTGCCTCAGACCTCCCCGCAGCAGAGCTGGGGAGACCACAGCATTGCCGTTGTCTAAGCCACTTCACTCCATTTGTGGACTTTTCTATGGCAGACTCAAGAGACCAACACAACATTTCATTATAGCAACTCCCCTGCCGTGCATGGTTTTGCTTTCCCTGGTTTGGGTAATGGTCAACTACATTCTAGGAATACTGAATGGAATATTGTATAAATAAGCGATTCCTAAGTTTAAACTGCATGCCATTTTAAGTAGCATGACAAAACCTTCTGCCATTCTACAATCATCTCTCTGTCCAAAGCACCCATGCCACGTAGACCACTCACCCACCGGGCAGCTATTGGTGATCAGACCAAACGTCAACGTACTTATGTCCCAGTCACCCTTAATGACTGAATAATGATGGCGCCAAGACCTAGGAATGTGGCTGAGTTGGTAGGATCTGCCCACCGCTCACAAGGCTCTGGGTTCAGTTCCCAGCACCACAGACACGGGGCGTGGTGGCACACTCCTGTAACCTCAGCACTGGAAGGTAGAAGCCACAGTTGAAGAAGGTTGCTCACAGTGCACCCTAGCCAAAAGCAAAGAGAACCCTGTGTTTGCTTGCTTTCAGCTGGCTTTCTTCTCTTACCCAGTCCAAGGTCCAGCCCGAGAATTGAACCACCCGTACTTGGGTGAGTCCTCCCATCCACCTACAGAGAGCGCATTCAACCTAAAACAGAAAATCCCTCACTGAGACTCTTTCCCCAGGTGATTCTAAGATGTACAAGGTTAGCAATAAAAGCTAACTGTACAGAGCTTTTATTTTAAAAAGTATGTGTTTAGGTTACTCAGATGTGTGGTGAGTTAGTATTAATCTTGCAGTGTGCTAAATTTTACAAGCTAAACAGTATGGTTGGTGTGTGTGACTCAGTATCTATGTGGTTCAACGTGACCCATCCTCACTCCCTGCAGGACACTTACGTGTACTGAAGCCTCGTCTCTTGCTGTTGGGGGGTCACTGCACACATTCCTCCTCTGTGTCCTTCCTTCCTGAGAACACAGTCACTGAGCAGCTCAGGCAGCCAGGAAAACTCGCTCCTGGCCTCATGCCCACCCTGCTCAGCAGGCACTGCAGGCAGGCAGCTCCTCACAGGCTGCAAAAGCCACCCTTCGCCTCTCCCCACTCTGGTCATTGTGCCTTCTCTGAGACACAACAGAAAAGACCCTGACCCAAGCTCCAGACCATCAGCCCAGTGCTAGACAGCTTCCCACTGGAACTATGGCTTCCTCTACTTCCTCTGAACCACCTAGGTCCTGTCCTCCTGTCTTTCCTTTCCTCCCTTGTCTGTACTGAGCAAAGACCACTGTGACCCTTAAAGAGACAGTGCACATGAAGACCTGACAGGATTCCTCTCGGTGTGTGAAAGAAAATGACGAGAAACCAATGGACTAGGGTGGGAGGGATAGAGAGAGGGGAAGGTAGAGACAGAGAAACGATGACATTTTAGGGAACCCTCGGGACTGAGTCAAAACTGTCCCTCTCTGAACGTGTTTTTCAAAGGTGGGAAGTTTGAAATCCCCCAGGAAGGAAGCTTGCCCTGGCACAGAGGCTCTACCCAAAGCCTCTGCCATGGAGGGGAAGCCACATGGGGCATGAGCACCTTCTTCCCTACAAACAGAACTTTTCTTCCAGGCTTGCCTTGTGCTTGTGTGAATTTTTGGTGGCATCCTGCAGCCAATTTCTCCCCTGGGAACACACTGAACACAAGCTAGGAACCTCCCTAGCTTGTTGCTAGAGCCTGAAACTGTGGGTGGAGGCAGACTCTGTGTACTTAGAAAAGCAAAGCTAAGCTTGAAATTCAAGTTATAATCTGACCAGAGCCTGTTCCCCAAAGTGGGGATGGCCCTGCTGCTCCCCATAAGGTGGGGTGACCCTGCCGCTCCCCATAAGGTGGGGTGACCCTGCCGCTCCCCATAAGGTGGGGATGATCCTGATGCTCCCCAAGGTGGGGATGACCCTGCTGTTTCCCAAGGTGGGGATGACCCTGCTGTTCCTTGATGTGTCCCTGTCTGCCTGTCACAGCAGCTTCCTACCAGGCTTTAGGGACAGGCAGCCCCAGGGCAGGAGGTAAGACCAGCTGTGGACCCACCCCAAGGAATATACTTCAGTTGTTCTTGGGTGGACAGAAAATACTCTGGTCACTCCCAGGACACACCCCATCTGTAGCAGGCTGACTGGCGACCACTGAAAAGATATGCATACACTATAAGCTCTATACCTGCCCAGAAGTGTTTTTGCACATCACTGAGGTTAAAGATCTCAGGGCTATCCTGAGTGACAGGCAGCCAAGAGCCTGAGGAGGGGGCGGCCACATGAAGGTTGAGTGACACAGGATTGCCTGATGCCACATGAAAGCTAGACCAAGGACGGAGGAGTCCCCAAAGCCTTATTAGGGAACACAGACCTACCGCGCCTTGATTCCACACCTACTACCTCTTGTCCCATGTGCGATGTCTCTGACTCCTGCTGGTCTTCAGGCCATCAGCAAGCACAGGAGACTGATGGTCTCTACTGAGAGCGGCCCCTCGCCCACTGATTGCCTGAATAAGCGATGCTGTGAAGTAAGAAACCCAGAGCACAGGAAAGCAGCAGACAGGGGCTTCCAGGTAACCCTGAGACCTTCCCATTGGTGGAGGAGGAAATGAGGCACCGAGTACCTGATATGTCCAATCCCAGAAGACAGGTACCATGTTCTATACTTCAAAGCACACAGAGTAGTGTAGGAACGGAGGGGGAGGGAGGGAGGAGAGAAGGAGGAAGGGAGGGAAGGAGAAAAGGGGGCGGGAAGAGGAAATAAGGAAGGGAGAAAGAAGGGAGGGAGGGAAGAAAAGAGAGGGGGGATGGAGAGAAGGGAGGGAAGGGAGGGAAGGAGAGACATGGGGAGAGAGGGAAGGAAGGAGGGAGGGAAGGAGGGAGGGAAGGAAGAAAGGAGGAAGGAGGGAGGGAGGGAAGGAGGGAGGGAAGGAAGGAGGAAGGAGGGAGGGAGGGAGGGAAGGGAGGGGAAGAAGGAGAGACATGGGGAGAGAGAGGAGGGAGGGAAAGAGGAAGNAGAGGCGTTCCCTGCAACCAGCCTGGGCCCTGGCTAGTCAGACTTGGTTCGGGGGTGTTCCAGGAGCCCCATCTCCTCCCCACACTAGTCCCCACCTGTCACCCTGAGTAGTCTTGAGGAAGCTTACTTTCTCAAAGTTCTTCTCTAGTTGGAACTTCATAGCTTTTCTCCCTTCTAAAAGGAAAAACAGATGAGCAAATGGCAGTTTAAACATTCCCCTACCAATAGGGGAGCCAGCCAAGAACAACGAAGATTCATGAACCTAACTTCTGAGCAGTTTTCTCTCTGTTACACGTGAATGTCTGGCTGTGTCAACTGTGAACCACAGCAGTGGCTGCCCTCCTGCTGATGGGGCCTCCCTGAGCCCTGTGCTCTGTGATGCACCTGCCTGGCTCACACTGGAGGCTTGCAGAAGTTCGGCAGACCTCTACGGGGTCATGCAGCATGTCTGTGGAACCAGGCACGTGTGGGGTGGTGCCGAGACAGAGAAGTCGGAGAGCAGAAGGGTTCACGGCTTCCTACAGTCCTCGCTGTACACAGAATGTCCCTCCCAGTGACACCCAGGGCCCTCCGCCCCGTTGGCCAGTGGTCATCCTCAGGCCGTTAGGATGGGCTGCCCTCGCCAAGCCATCGTCAACCGATCCCTGTCCTCCACTCATTCGGCAGAAACTTGATCTCTTTCCCACTCCTCTCTGTCTTGGCCTGAGATTTACAGAGCGCGCGCTGGCTGTGTCCTGAGTGTTTCCCATGCATTGATTCACAAAAATCCTTGCAGCTCCTCTAGGATGTAGGCTTCACCTCTAGCACCCCAGACAGGTAAGGACACAGGAACCTAATTGTCTTGCCCAAGGGCACATACCACATCATCAATCTGCTGCCCCAAAAACCTGGTGGCTGAAAGCAGCCAATGCGGTCTTGTACCTTCATCCATCACGACCCAAGAGCTGCTGGGCTGAGTCGCTGTGGCTCCGGAGCTCTTGCGAAGTCTCTCTGTGGAGGTTTGGCCAGCTTGGAGGATCTACGCTGGGCTAGCTCTCTCCTTGGCTATTGGTTGGAGGTCTCAGTTTCTCTATAAAAGCTGTTGAGTGCCCCCCCCCAACATGCCAGGTAATACTTCCCAAAGCAGGAAGTGCAAACGACTGCTAGAAAAAGCCGCAATGCCTTTTCCAACCTAGTCTCTGAAACTGCACACCACCACCCCTCCACTTCACTAGAGTGAGTGCCAAGTCCAGCCCACACAAGGAGAGGGGGTCTAGGCTGTCTTTTCACCACAGAGCACCGGAAAACTGGGGGACACATTTTCATAGCCCTCAGCATATAGGCAGTGGAATGTGGTCTGCTCAGCCTGACTCCAGGGCTAACTCCTCACCGTCATGGGAGGCACCCTGAATTCACTGAGTAGTGTGCTCTGACAGCCGCATGCACACAGCTATAGACCTTAGGCAGCCGTCTTCTGCCTTCTAGGCTCTTTCCCCAGAGCTGCAAGCCAGGCACTGCAGTCTGCCATGGAGTCTCCTGGGGGTGTTTCTTAAGAATTGTGCAACAGGCCTAGAAACCCAGGGCAGAGGTCTCCAAACCTACCAGAGAAATTCAAGACAGACGGTTTTGCTTTGATGCCATAGTTCTGGGTAGTAACCTCTGCTCCCAAAAGTGACCTTAATACTCATCAATAGCACCTCATTGTGGGAGGCTTAACCTTTCATATCCCCAAATGCCTGTCACTATGTAGTCCTGACTTGCTGTCCATGTTGCCTCCTGCCTGAGTCACCCATGACCTACTTCCCTGGGCTTATCCTCCACAGCTGTCTTGAGAAACCCAGTCTCTAGAACAGATGTCTTGACACACCTCTTCCCCAAGTTAGCCATCTCCTTCTCTTTCATCCCTAGGACTTCATGGATGGATAGATGGTGGGATGGGTGGATGGATGGGTGGGTGGATGAATGGATGAATGATTGGATGGATGGATGGATGGATGGATGGATGGATGGATGGATGGA
>LOEQ01003868.1:170924-181874 GCA_001685075.1 Bramus lutescens
TCTATTTCCTGTCTGGTTGACCCGCCTATACTTCCTGCCTGGCCAATCAGCATTTTATTAAAATACATGATTGACAGAATACAGACAATTCTCCCGCAACAGGGCTAAGCCTTCCCAGGCTGTTGGGATGGCACAAACTACACACTTCTGAATGACTGTAACTGGGTAAATAAACTATGCTATACTACATAACGCAACAGAACTATTACCAGAAAATGGATGCAGCACAAAATTATACTGTGAGGAAAAAAAATGCATTTTCTTCATAGTTCTCTACACCAGCATCTATTTCTTCATGTGGATTTAAGTTATCACCCAGATTCCTTTTTTGTTTCCCTGGAGAATTCCCTTCATGATCCCATGCAGTACAAAGCTGCCAGCAACGACCCGTCTCCATTTGTACTGAATGTCTTCATTTCTCCTTCATTTTGTGAAGGATAGTTTTGCTGGATATAGAATTCTTGGTTAACAATCTTTCTTCTTTCAGTATTTTGAAAACTGTCTCCTCATTGCCTGTTCTGGAGTATCCACCAGAGAAGAATGCTCAGTCATGGGTTTAATCCAACAGAAAATCTTTATTAGCCTGCTGGTGACTACACCAGGCTCCTAATGTACCAGGTCTTTCACGGAGTGAGCTTTTAAGACACAGAAACTCTACCCTGAGCTGACGTACTTCAGCTGACAAGAACAGCTAGTCAGAAATGGGACCTATAGAAGCTAAAAAGCAAGGTTAGTGCATTAGAGACTTTCCCAGAACTATAAACTTAGATGGATCATTTGGCCAGTGGTACCATCTGAGTACTGAGTTACAGCCTGAATGGTGTTTTCATCATGGCCTCAGTTGTGCTAAGATGGGGGGGGGGACACTGTTACAAGCCTTTTGGCTTCCATAACTATTTTGTTTGTGGTTTTGCAAAAAATGTTTTTATTAATTCTTCGAGAATACCATACAATGTATTTTGATCATATTCAGCACCCACTCACCCCTTAACTTCTCCCAGATTCCTCCATCCCACCAACAATTCATGTCCCCTTTTTGTTAATAACCCATCAACTCAATTTATTCTCTCCATTAATTCTGTTTGTGCAGTCATTCACTAGAATATGGTCAACCCACTAGGAGCCATTCTCTGGGGAAAAACAAAATAACTCCCTCACTCCAAAGTCATCAACCATCCATAATCCCTCAGTCGGAGGTGGGGACACATGAACCCCTTCTATTCCACGCTAGGATATTAACTGGTTTGGTCTTGTGCAGTCAGCCACAATGTCTGTGAGTCCCTAGGTATGAGGTCCTGTGACATCCAAAGCACTCTGTCCCAGTCTTCCCTGACCCTCCGGTTCTCACAATCTTTCTGCCCCCTCTTCTGTAATGGTCTCTGAGTCTCAGGATATTGATGTCCCTTTTGTGACTGAACACCCTATAGTCACTTATTCTGTGCACTTTAACAAGTTATAAGTTTTTTAATTTGCTTTATTTATTAATGTCTATGGAAGTGTGTGGATAGATTGTGTGTGGGGAGGATGCAATGCCACAGTTTTATGGAGTCAGTAATCTCCCACATCTACATGGGATTTGGGGGATTGAACTCAGTTTGCCAGTCTTAGAAAGTCCTGGAGTTTCATGGCGCGTGTCTACAATGTGAAAGATAGCACCAGAGAAGTCACCCTCCTCTACAGGTCGTAACACAGTATAAATGTCTGCACATAACAGCTCTGCTCAGGTCCCCGAGTCTCCTTGGCCTTGGAAGCCAATGTGTGCTAAAGCCTTTTCTCCTCTCCACAGGAATGACGTGCCAGGCTCGAAGCTCCTACATCACCAGTGAGATCTTATGGGGTTACCGCTTCACCCCCGTCCTAACGCTGGAAGATGGGTTCTACGAAGTTGACTACAACAGCTTCCATGAGACCTACGAGACCAGCACCCCGTCCCTTAGTGCCAAAGAGCTGGCCGAGCTGGCTAACAGGGCAGAGCTGCCCCTGAGTTGGTCCGTGTCCAGCAAACTGAACCAACATGCAGAGCTGGAGACAGAAGAGGAAGAGAAGAACCCAGAAGAACAAACGGAGAGGAATGGTGATGTGGCAAACCTAGAGAATGAATCCAAAGTGTAGGCCCTGCTTGGTCAGCCTTTTCCTCCCCTCAGACACAACCCTGACTTGTCTCCCATGCCCCTCTTTTCTGTTTTTCTCACTTTGATCTTGATTTATTTATATTTAATTTTGGCATTTCCAGAAAACAAATCTTCAAGGTGTAAAATGCCTACCTGCCCTCAGATGTTCAAATGGATGAGCAGACAGGGAAACGGTCGAGGGTCAGGGTACCTGTATTTGTGGCCCAAGCCTGGTCTCCACCCTCAGGAGAGACTTATCCACTGACCCACTTAACTGTCCAACATACATCACTCAAAAGAGCTGTCAAGGGTTTTACCCAGTGTCACAGAGGTCACCTGCTTACCGTGGCCGTAGGTCACACAGGATAGTCCCTTCGGTTTTACAGAGCCCAGTTCATCTCACCTAGCATAGGGCAGGTGCTTGCCCACTCAGACACTGTGGGTGCAGGACCCAGATAGCCAAGGATAGACCACTGTACATAGATCTGCCCTATGGAGTTATTTTCTTTTGGCAATTAGTAACAACACTCAGCATGCACAACAGAACTATGGAACAGAACTCCTGATGATGTACATAGATGTATCATTCATGTAGCTTGAGATATATAACTTTAGAAATAAGAAGAAAAAAAGATTCCTAATGTACATTAGGTGTTTCTATTTTGTTATCTGTGTCTTTTGATTATTTTGATCCCCTTGACTGCTGGCCCTCTAAATGCATGGCCTTCATTCCAGGTCCCAGGTTAACAGTTGCTAGGGTGCCGTTCTGTTCCCTTGTGACCCTTCTGTTGAATCTAATAAGCCATAGGTCTGAGAACAGTCCAGAGGTCTAGCAGATTGCAAGTCCCACCATCCAAGATGCTGAACTACCATGACACATTTACAAAATGGATGTCGTTTGTTTATAGATAGCAAGGGTCTCTCTGACTAGCCTGGGAGGGACTAGCACAGCCCCCCACGTGACACTCGCTATAAACCCTAGCCCTTTGGTGTACAGCAGTTTAAGAAAACCTTCTGTAAAGCCATTGATTGCTCTTCTATGTAGTCATGAGAAACTGCAGGCATTTCATGTGGGCTGTGGCAAGTCAGCAGAAGGTGACTTGGGTGTGAAGCCATGGCTTTCAGGAAGTCATGCAGTAGGTGACAATATTGCATTACCAACTCCCTGCCCTCTGACGTCATCGGGCAAGCCTTTCCCTGGGGCCTGTCCTTACGATTTCTTATGCTGGTTTTTTTTTTAAATCTTCTCTCATCATTATTGTTGCTATTATTATGAAATGGCCAGAGTCTGGCATACAAAGGTCCTTCCAGAGTACGAGAGTATTCCACTACTTGCAATCTAATCCAAGGGCCTCTCAATCAAAAGAGCACAAACAACAACCATCAAACCGTTCTCCCTAGCTTATTTTAATCTTCAAAGAAGGAGGGGATGAACGAAGAAAGGAAGGCAGACAACAGGCATAACAATCTAAATTCAAATAAAATGAAAAGTGGACTGGAAAGAGACTCCCGGATGAGACGTCAGGGCAGGTGGAGATTTTGCACTCTAACCGATCTTTCTCATTGATTTTACACCTATAAACTGTTCATTCTCTAACACCATTGCTCATCATAGATGCGCATCGAAGGATCTAAATTTATTTCAGCTCCTACAGATGTGCTCAGTTTGAGACTTTGCCCCACGGAGGTCAAAGAGGTCAAACTAGCTGCTCCCCGGTTCCCCTTTGCCACCCCTGACCAGACTGCGCAGGGCTTTGCTGTAATCTGGTTCCTTGTCTATAAGAGACAGGGATTATGGGAAGTGGTTTCTCCATCCAACATCTGGGCTGCTCCTCTCCATCTGCAGAGATCTTGCTACCCAAAGAACTATTTCTTGGCTCTGACTCTGGAAAACAAAGCTATTGGCTGCAGCCCTTCCCCGCCTGCTAGCATTTCCCTTTGGCGTTGGTTATTGATCAATCAAGTCATGCATTCTCTCTGCACACTCTAAGCCAGAGATGGTGGAGGAGGGAGCCTGATTCCCAAGAGGCCTGACCTTATCTTACCCTTATGAAAGATGCCCTGCTTTGGGGCACCGGCCTGCAGGAGCCCAGGGCAGGGCCTGTGTAGCACAAAGAACGGTGGTGAAAGCCACCAGATGTCTGCTGACTTAGCTCTTGAAGACTCATTGGGCCTTTTTAAATCTATGACTGAAGTTTGAAGGACAAAATTTCCCCTATTGATGGGCTGAAAGAGCAGCTTTGAAGTTGCCCTTCTCCCCTGCTCTTCAGGACACCTGGACAATAGCCCATGCACAGCCATGCTGTGACCTCAGCAGGACACTCTGATGGGAGGTCTCTCTCTGCCTCTCAGGGTCTTGATGTCACTGTGGTTGGTGGCGCTAGAGGAGCAAAATCCTGTGTGTGACGTGAGCTCAGAATCCTTAAAGACGGGAGCTCCTGAAGGACCTTTTATTAGAATGTCCTTATCAAACATGTCTATTTTTCTACAGTCACCAAGAAAACGGTTTGACAGTGTATTTTGTGTCTACTGTTAAAATTTGAAAGACGGTCATTACGACTGAATTTTCTAAGCAGCCAGTAGTCAATGGGGTTTTTCATTAAGCTAATTCAACAAAAGGGACCCCCCAATGCCTCCCCTTTCTAGTCCATGATCCCCAGTCCTTCTCTCTGCCAGTAGATCAAGTGCTATGAAAATACAAAATGAACCAAGCGATCCACAACCAATAGAGAGCTCTGTCACTCTCTTTCTCTCTCCCTCTCTCCTCCCCTCCCTCACTCCACCCTCCCCCCTCAATATTTTGGACTACTTGGTTGGTGTCTCCAAGTCATTATTTCCCCCATAAAGTACAGTGAGACCCATGGTCCAGATAAGACCTTGGAACTCAAGGGGGACAGTTGTCACAGTAGGACCTCAATCTGACAGAGCAAAAGAGTTCCCTAAGGTTGGTCTGGAAGGGGGGGATTGAGGAGATCCCTGCTATCCTCGTTCTACTGACCCCCCCTACCGTTAACTTCCTAGGAAGAGCCCCTATTCGTTTACAGATTGACTTTATGTAATCAATACAGCAGTTTGCTTCTGGAAGCCCCCTGGGCACATGGCTAACACACGCTAACACATTAGAATCAGTTCATACTTTTCAGGTCCTTCTGAACATCGCGTTGGGGTTGTGACTGTGACTCTATAGCCATGAGGTGGAACCCTTTTCCTTTACTCCCTTCCTCTTTGTCCCTCCCTTTTGCTCTCTCTCTATTCCAGATCTATTGATTTCATTTAGTACCTAACTTTCCTAGCAGAAATCTAGCTACTGTATCAAAATGTAGACCTATTTCTTAAGCACAACTTTTCTCTTACAGGTTTAATCAAACTAGGACTCTGACATGCCTGGGTTTTTTTTTCATTATACTCTAATTGAAATTTAATTGTGGCTTCGTTTTAAAGCCTGGATGGTCACAGTTTGCTCTTCTGCATGAATGTAAGATGGTACCCTTGGAGTGTTTGGAGACTGGCTGACCAAGGTGTGCAGCAGGGAGAGCAAGGATGCTTTGGAAGACTCCATAAGCACACGGAAACACACCAGACCCTTTAGCTGAGAGACACATACAAACAGACAGACCACTCCCTACCCAGACAACTGGCCCAGAGTCAACCTTCCATTTCTTCCCTGACTTTAGAAATGCTCTAAACAACCCGGAAGCCAAGAAGGCGGCTCCAAGTGAAATGACCCCCATTCATGACCAGCTAAGATGTCTCGTCCCTACGACTTCAGTTAAGTGGATAGCTGTAGAGTTGGAAAGCTTAAGCCACATTGATAGGTTGATTGATATTACAGCACAGCTGCAACATCATCTTGAGTTAGACTTTATGTCCAACCTGTATCTAAGAAAATGTCACCTTGCAATCCAGAGTGAAATCTTCCTCTTCCTGATATGTCTGCCTTCAGGTGTCTCAGAGGGATTTGTGATTCAAAATGTCATGTAGAAATCAAGACTGTCCGAAGGTTGCTAGGGGACTTGGACAATGGGCACAACAATCTCGACACTGCATACCTAACAATAACACAATATCTTAACCTGACTCTGGGCAGTAAGCGCAGAACACTCCCACAATTGCCTCCTGGAACTCTAACCCAGGGAGGCTGAGCACTGTACCCGGCTTCTTTATCATCGGGGAATGTAGAATTTGGGCAAACTGAGTCATGCCATCAAAACTCCAGGCCAGCAAATGATAGATGATGATATCAAATCCAGGTCACAAGGCAGTAAGCATGGAATGTTTCTATTAAGAAAATATGCTGGGAGTCTAATCTGCTACACTCTTTCAAGTTAGCACTAAGTTTTACACTTCCAAATGGTTGGGAGTAAAAACAACCAAGAATATTTGAGGGACATATAAAATTCAAATCTCAGGGGCCAGGGATGTAACTTGGTTGGCAGAGGGCTTTTCCTGAGCTTACACAAAGCCCCAGGTTTGGGCCCTAGTACTGCGTAACAAAGCATGTTACCCCACACCCATTATAGCATTTTGGATGTGGAGGCAGGAAGGTCAGAAGTTCAAGGTCATCCTTAACTACATACAGAATTTGGGACCAACCTGAGCTGCATGAGACCCTGTCTCAAAAAAAAAATAATTCAAACCTTGGTCCATAAACAGTTTCGTTGGAACATAGCATACCATCTGTGCGTGCACTGCCTCTAGCTGCTCTGACTCTGTATGAGAAGAACTGGGAAACTGAGAGATTGTGCGGCTGGCAAACATCTGTACTATTACCAATACTACCATTAAGTATGTAGCTGTACTTTTAAGAATTATACTATTCTCGTGGGTTTTTCTCAGAGAATAATCTCCTTTCCCAGCCCAAATCTCCTGGAGTCACTTCTAGGAAAACATATTTTTGAGAGTAGGTCATATAGTCAGGGCTCTCAGAGAGAAGGCTTCCTTTTCCTACACACCCTTCTCGGATTTGATGTCCACCCCGGCAGCTGGAGCAGAACTACTCATTAACGAGCAATAAAGAAATGAAAGCTCCTGGCCCAGCAAATGAATATGACTTCTCTGGTGCCCAAGGGCCTTAAATTCCACAGACCGTTCTGTCCACTGGTGTCTGCTCTGGGGTAGTTGCCAGCATGGAGAACCCGGCTGCTGAGGGGTCTCATGTGCTCTTGCTGGTTCCTCTAGGTCTGGAACTCTAGGTGGATCAGTGAGATGAAGAGGATCCTGGAGCCACTGTCAATATTTCTGTACACTGGCCCTGGCTCTCTCTGGCCGCTTAGCTAGAAGCTCAGCATGCGGATGACCAGCTGTCCTTCTCTGGGAACTCACGAGGTCTCTGCAAGCTGAAAGGGAGCGGAAGGGTGAGACAAGGTAATGGCAAAGCAGACCAAATCCCACTGATGGGAATTTTAGATATGGCTATATTAAAATGGCATTGTCTGGAGTCACAAATTTGACCCACCTTAGTTCTAAGGAAACATTTCTCACACCAGTCAGCCAAGTTTGGTTCTTTCTCTTAACAGTTCTATTTTCTGAGAAAAAGACAGAGAGAGAGAGCATAATATCAAGTTCCCTTATGAATGACTTCCAGGAAATTAGATGGGAAAGAAACTATTCTGTGACAAACCATTGTATGTTGTGTTGTGGACGGACAAGTGACAGATGTGTTCCCATATCCAAAACTAAGGAGGTAATGCCGTCTGCCACAGGGACCATGCCGATCTCTATGATTCTTCAGCCACTCGGAAGATACAACCAGGTCACACAGTCGCAAAGTCCAACACCATGAAACTCAAATAAATGTAAAAGGAGCCAAATTCCTACTTGGCCTCATTGCCTTAGCAAAAGGAAGCTTCACACAGCCACCTAATCCTGGAGCCACCCCAGGGAAAGGGAAGCTATGCTATAGAAGATTAGCTCGCGGATTTGCTCCTCTGCTGGGAAAGGGAGGGTGGTCGCGGATGAAATGTACCCATCATGTTCTTTTGGCCCCTCTTCCCCTAGACTGGGATCCTGGTGTACATGTAGTTGGCAGATAACAATGGCCACAGAGTCAACAGGTATCAGCTTCAGAGGTAGACAAGTTCCTACTATCCATGTACAAGTGACCGCCTCGAGATGAAGGCTCAGCACCCATCAATGAAACCTGTGATATCAATGCCGTCAATCTTTGTGAGACTACGAAAGGCTGCTTTTCTCAGGCGATGTAAATATCTGCTACCAGCAAGCGCTAGTGAAATAAATATCCCAATCACCAGAGCTTCTCAAAGTGAAACAGCACTCAGAGTATGTTCACCCAGAGGAGCTAGGGGCCCCCAGGATGTCCCAGGAGCCGAAGAGCAGACCCAAGTTGAGGCTGAAAGCCCTTTCGGAGCAAGCCAGTGCTAGATTTAAGGTCATAAAATACAAACAACAGATCAACTGGAACTGGAGTCTCAGATTCCAGCTGCGCACCATCTAAACCTCTGGATGTTTAGTCAAGGTATTCGGAGAAAGGAGGACACTGTCCTCAGACCCACCCTTTCTCAGTGCCTCTGCCTGTGGGTGACAGTGAGCAAGACCCTCCCCTGCTCAGCTTGGGCAGGCCACATGGCTCACCATGCCCACCTGCCTCTCAGAGTGAGTGTCCCCACAAAGGAGCGGCTCCTTGCGCATCTGGACGATGGTCCCCTAGAAGTGGCTTCTAAGGACCTGAAATTTTTTAAGAATAGCCAGGAGGTGTTCTTGACTCCACAGATCACCTCCTGAGTCAGGAATGAACTTAGACCTTTGGAGTCTGCCAGGTACCAGGGAACCCTGTCCAAATGTAAATCCAATAACATACTAAAGCAAAAATGAAGTCAGCACACCAAAAGAAATCCCCAGAAGCTCTGATTTCACCAGAATGATTATCTCCGTGATATCCTGAGTTTCTGTTTTTATTACATATCAAATGCTTCATACTTGAGAAAATTTCACTTTGAGGGTTCACGGAGCTGTGAGGAAAGGAAGTCAGTCACTCAGGATGTTGCAGTTCTCTTGTGGAGAGCAGAACCTGTCCCCTTTCTAAGCAAGTCTCAGAGCTGTTCCACTGGAACTCACCCAGGTCACAGCATCCACATTTTCCCCCACAGAGCTGCCAAAGGAGGAGAGTTCTTTAACTCCACCCTTGAGCAGCGGTTACAATGGGCAGCTCGTTATCTGACAGGCCCACCTCCTACTCTTCACTCCTGCTGATTTTATTGGCGTCTGACCCCCCCCCCATAAAGTATTTAGGACATTTTGCTCCTGCCATTGAGCACCTTGAGCTTCCTACTGGTATCTGAACCTTTTGACCCCATCCCAGCAAATGACCAGAGCAGGGTCAAGCGAGGCCTCGTGCTGAGGGACAAATACGCTTGCCTGGTTGGGTTTTTCAATCTTCCCATCATTTGCAGTCTATGACCACCTAGACAGTTTCCAGGCTTCTCAGGAAGTCCCGAGGATCTTTGTTCATCCCAGCATGCCTCTTCTAAAACCAAAGGCACGGATGACAGCAGTGCACGCACACACACAGGTTCCAACATGACCCACGCATGTGCCTCTGTTGGCAAAGTGGTCTTTTCTCTGCTCACAGCCTGTACAAGAGATGACTGCTACCCAGACTGCTACCCAGTTGAGCTGCTGCCATGGCAACCCTCCATCTGCGAGCATGGACCACTCTTGTGCAGACTGGAGGAGGCTTACGGGAGGTCCCAGGAACAGAACTCTGCAGACAGTCTTTGGGGTAGCCCAAAGAAACGAGAGCAGGGCCCAATACATGTGTGCTCATTTAGCAACCAAGTATGGGGTGGTCTTGTTGCACCTTACAGCAGTGTGCACATAGTGACATACACACACACACCTTGCCTTTTTAAAACTTCAGAAACTGCATTCACAATGTCACAGATGTCCAAAGAATTGCCATTCTCTTAATAAGTAAACACTGTATGCCAAATTAAGACTGGCTCAAAACAAATAATGTTTCAATGATAAGCCTAAATACAAACAAAAGCAATAAAAAAATTATTCATATTTGCTGGGTATAGTGGTACGTGCCTGTAATCGCAGCACTTAGAAGATGAATGGAGGAAGATCAGATCAGGAGTTCAAGGTCAGTCTGATCTATGTGAGCCCTTACCTCAAGAGAGAGAGAGAGAGAGAGAGAGAGAGAGAGAGAGAACATAAATCAACATACAGTTTATTGTTGAAAATCTTACTTCAAGTTAAAGATACTCGTTTTTATCCAGAGTTCAGTGCCCTCAGAATTCTGTTTCTTCTTGAGCTTTCCATTCCCTTCTGGCTTGAGCCTGGGACTGGGCTCCTGTGTGCTGACTGACGTGCGAAAGGAGGCTTGAGCACCGACCCATTCAGCATGCGAGCCAGTCTGGCCCCAGAGCAGACTGAAAGGAAGTCAGCTGGGCAGGGACGATTCCACAGCAACCATAGAAGACAAGAAAGGAAGAGAACTGGGATGTGGTAGGGCTGGAGATGAGGGAGGTGTGACGTGAGCATCGGCTTTCACAGAGATCTCTGATGCATGCCCACGCAGCTGATCTCAGCACCCAGGGCTGATGCATGCTCACGCAGCTGATCTCAGCACCCAGGGCTGATGCATGCTCATGCAGCTGATCTCAGCACCCCTGATGCATGCCCACGCAGCTGATCTCAGCACCTAGGGCTGTTGCATGCCCACGCAGCTGATCTCAGCACCCCTGATGCATGCCCACACAGCTGATCTCAGCACCCAGGGCTGTTGCATGCCCATGCAGCTGATCTCAGCACCCAGGGCTGATGCATGCCCATGCAGCTGATCTCAGCACCCAGGGCTGATGCATGCCCACGCAGC